>PITA01002122.1:128826-170916 GCA_004023965.1 Spilogale gracilis | reverse complement strand
TTTTTTTTTTTTTTTTTTTTTAGCGTGTGGGGTAGGGACTGGAAGGTGGGGACCGAAGGGGCAGAGGAAGAAGGAAGGAGCTCCACACCCAGCGTGGAGCTCCACACCCAGCGTGGAGCCTGAAGCAGGGCTCAATCTCATGACCCTGAGAGCATGACTTGAACTGAAATGAAGAGTCAAACATTTAACCAACTGGGCCACTCAGGCACTGAGAGTACACAACTCTTAATATCAAGGTCATGAGTGTGAGCCCCACGTTGGGTGTAAAGATTGCTTAATAAAAACTTAAAAATAAACAAAAGTACAGTTTACTATTGCCAATAATTATAAATGTACTCATTTATTCACTTTAAAAATATATTTAAATATTGTGAAAAATATACCTAAAAATCCTTGAACTATAGAAACTCCAGCTTCTTTCAGTTCTTGCCCATTTGTAAAATCTAAGCACAAATTTACAAAGGAAAAGAAGTGGGGATTACGTTTTCTGGTCTAAAGAGTCTGCTATAGTATGGGCATTTATGGCAAACATTTTCCAAAATAGCAGGTGAATGAAAAAAACTATAGCCCACAAAAATAACCTCCTCAAACTCATGAACCCCAGCTTAGTTCATTTTTAAGCCTACATTAAAATATGTGTGTGTGTGTGTGTGTGTGTGTGTGTGTGTGTGTGTGTGTGTATAGCAGAGATGGACATGAGCTAAAGCAGGCAAAAATAAGGGAATCTAACGATGTGTGCACAACATTGCTGTCACGTTATAGGAGGCATGTCCTGGACAAAACCCCTGTCTGCATTCTTAACCCATGAACCCTGGCCCCAGGCTTCAGCATTCCCAATTCAAATCCTTAATATGCTTCTGGTTTTCTAATAAAGTCGTAAGCAATAGTAATACACTCATCAATTACCCTCCTGCCTTTTATCTTAAATTGAAGACACTGAAGTAACATCGATTAGCAAGAAATATTCTGTTTCTTCATAAATCCTTTCCTTTAACTTTCTCTTGCATTTAAAAAATGAAAATAGTGCTGTATTTTCCCTGTATCCTGGCTGGCTCAGTCAGCAGAGCGTGTGACTCTTGATCTTGGGCTTGTAAGTTTGAGCCTCATGCTGGGTGTAGTGAAATCTTTAAAAAAAATAATAAAAAATTAGAAATTAAAATATATGTATTTTCTCCAAGTATTTAATTCTATGTGATCCATTTGTTAAAAGATGTCTTAATTCCATAATTAATCACAACCACATATATGTGTGTATGTATGTATATGTCATACATCAAAAAATATTCCTCCTATTTCAAGAAGTTGTTTTGAGGAGTAAATACTGAATGACAACTTAGAAATATTCTATTTTAAGGGCTTACCATTTTCAAAAATTTGTAATTTAGAAATGTTTCACTGGAAGGAGAGACTAAAGACATTGATAGTTATCTCTTCCTTCCCTAGAGCTTCACATTTATGAAACAGATTATTAACAAAGGTGTAATTAAAATCATTGGAAAAGTGATTGGAGCCTAAAGTTTCCAGTTAGAATCATTCCTTTGGATTAAGGGAATTTCCTCTTAAAGCCTTAGTTTAGTAGGAGTTATCGTTCCTATGTTTTGCTAAGGATGGATTATAGGGAATGAGTTGGTATGTTTTTAATAGTTTTGGTGAAGAGGTGGAGGGGAGTGGAGGGGTTCTTGGAGGGAGATAAGGAAACACTCACCAACCAAGAGGACTTTAGGCTGTGGGAACGGCAAAGCCCCTACTTCAAAATTATTGCCATAATTTTACATAATTCTGAAGTGCCTACTGTATTCATCTAAGTTGTAGAATGGATATAAGATAGACTGTGTCATTCGCAAACGCTTCTGTCTCCTGAGTGTGATGCCAGTATGTGTACAGAACAACTTGGCACCTTCACTTCCTCCACAGTCTGGAAGTAGAGTCCAGAAAGCAGTCGAGTTGAATTCTCAGATGGGTTTTTGGCAAGAACACAAGGTGGCTTTATGCAGTTTCTCTCCGATGCTTTTCGCTGAGTGTCTGAAAGAAAAGGGAGGATTTGTGGACTCGATTAAAACAAGGAAGTAACCCAGTGATTTAAAGAGGCAACTTGTGGAATCTGAATCCTCAAATAAAAGCCCTCCCTCGTCGACTTTTCAGCCATGGGAATAACCAGTTGCTTCACTGTGTTTTTGTCAAAGTGCCTCAGCCATTTGACCGGCCTGATGGTTACCTGCTGCCTCGTTTTCTAGCCTCTGTGTCCTTTGTTGTTGCCCGGCTGGTCAAACATATGTACTGGGGCCCCAGGGCACCAAGCATGCCCTCGGGGAGCTAAGTGCTGCCAGATGTGGGGAGCAAGGGTTGATTCACATGGCCATAATTTCCAATAGCTAATTTTACCTGTTTTCTTTCGGTTTTGGGTTTCTTTCCTAAAGAAAAATCCATTTGGAATTGGGTTTTACCTCCCTTTAAATTGCAGTCTTGTTAACTCTGATCTTCCAGCCCCACCTACCCCCAAAACAAAAGTGTTAGAAGGATGGAGAAGATATGTGATATTAAGCCTGGGTGATTAGCATTTTTACTTTAGGATAAAAATAAGTGAAGTGTTTCTGTTTTAGTGGACTCTTACCAGTATTTTAACTGCAAAGTGAAGTGATGTTGCATTGACATAATCTTTCATATAGAAACCACTATATGAAGTATATAAAGTTTAGATCTGAATGTTTTGTTTTTATTTATTTTTATTTTTTAAAACTATTTTATTTATTTATTTAACAGAGAGAGAGAGAGAGAAAGAGCACAAGCAGAGGGAGCAGCAGGAAGAGGGAGAGGGAGAAGCAGGCTTCCCGGCTGAGCAGGGAGCCCGATGAAGGGCTTGATCCCAGGACCCTGGGATCATGACCTGAGCAGAAGGTAGATGCTTAACTGACTGAGCCACCCAGACACCCCTAGATCTGAATGTTTTAGATAGAAATTTTATGTAATCTCTGATTAAGAATACTGAATTTGGTTGTTCAAAGCTCTAGGTTTTTACTAGCTAATCCTTGAAAACTGGTCAAGTAGAGAGAAAGAATCAAGTCTTTAGCTTGATTTCATGTATGAAATGAACTTCAGGTTGACCTTTGAGTCAACTTTGATGAAAGAAAGGTTTTGTGTATAGAGGTATTCTTGCCAATAAATGAAGAAGGACTGATGAAATATCACCACTTGGCACACCCCTAATGAATTACTGCATCTAGGCACTGACCATCAATGGCTGCCAACATCACAAAAAGGGAGAGCTGTCAGAGCACACCACCCATTAAATACTTTTGCCAAAAAACCTGAACTTGAATCAAAATGAATTTCTAGTTTTAATATTAGTCAGCAGGAAATAAAAGGGACAGGGAAACATGTTAAATGATACTACTGAGATACTACTAGTGAATTCCAGGATGTGGAGATGCTAGGGACAAAGAAATTCTTCTCCTCAACAAATAAATGACATGGAAGGAAAAAAAAAGAATTGATTAAAACACACAAAAGAGGAGCACCTGGGGGGCACCTGGGGGGCTCAGTTGGTTAAGCGACTGCCTTCAGCTCAGGTCATGATCCCAGAGACCCGGGATCGAGTCCCACATCGGACTCCCTGCTCGGCGGGGAGCCTGCTTCTCCCTCTCTCACTCCCCCTGCTTGTGTTCCCTCTCTGACTGTGTTTCTCTCTGTCAAATAAATAAAATCTTAAAAAAAAAAAAAGAAAGAAAGAAAGAAAGAAAAAGAGTGAAGAGTGGCGCCTGGGTGGCTCAGAGGATTAAGCCTCTGCCTTCCGCTCATGTCATGATCTCAGGGTCCTGGGATCGAGTCCCACATTGGGATCTCTGCTCAGCGGGGAGCTGCTTCCCCCTCTTTCTCTGCCTGCCTCTCTATTTGTGATCTCTCTCTCTGTCAAATAAATAAATAAAATATTGAAAAAAAAATTTTAAAAACATACATAAAAGACATATCAATCAAATGGATAGGTAGACCTTATTTGGATCCTATTTATTTGTTTATTATTTGTTTGTTTATTTAAAGAGTTATTTATTAGAGAGAGCATAAACAAATACTAGCAAGTGCACAGAGGGACAGAGGGAGAGGGAGAGAGAAACTCTAACAGACTCCTCGCTGAGTTCAGTGCTGAGCTAAGAGCCCAACACAGGGCTCTGTCCTACTACCACAAGGTCACGACCTAAGTGGAAACCGATGGGCCAGTCACTTAACCAACTGAGCCACTCAGAGGCTCCTGGATCCTATTTTAACAAACCATTTGTTTAATCTAAAAAAACGATAGTTATAATTTTATATATATTTATGTGTAATATATATATATATATATATATATAATTGTCAAATAAGTATGCCAAAAGGAGACTATCTGAAGACTGTCCAGAAATATTTGGTGATGTTAAGGAATCACTGTTAATTTTTTTAGGTTTGATAAGATTATATTCTTAAATCATTAAAGAGAGTTTTCATCTTTTAGATACACATTCTGAAGTATTTAGAGATGAAATGATATAATGTCTGGGATTGGCTTCCAGATAATTCTGTGGGAAGGGAGAATGGTTATAGATAAAAGGAGATCAGCCATGAGTGGATAATTGTTAAAGCTGGATAATGGGTGTGTGGGAGTTTGTTATACTAATGTCTACTTTTGTGTATGTTTGAAATTTCTGTAAATAAGAACTTTAACAAAAATAGGCTTAGGGTTTTTTGTTTGTTTGTTTGTTTTGTTTTTAAAGATTTTATTTATTTGACAGAGAGAAACACAGCCTGAGAGGGAACACAAGCAGGGGAAGCGAGAAAGGGAGAAGCAGGCTTCCCGCCGAGTGGGGAGCCTGATGTGGGACTCGATCCGGGGTCTCCGGGATCATGACCTGAGCCAAAGGCAGTGGCTTAACCAACTGAGCCACCCAGGCGCCCCAATAGGCTTAGGTTTGAAATCCACATCTGCCACTTAAAATTTTTGTGATCTTGGGCAATTCCCTGAAGCTCCATGAGTCTCAGAGGTTTTTAAAGTAAGTGTGTCTTCCTCGTTTATCTTACACATGTTCTTGGACCATATTAAATATGTATGAAGTTACTTTGTAAATTGCTACAACATGGCAGTTGTGTTATTATTGTTGTTATTATGCAGTTTGTGAAAGGATAGTTTTCCTGCTAAGAGAATTTGTAGCTTTTTCTGCTTCAGCAAGTGGCGTAGTTATCCCATGTGCATTATATCAGTTAAAAAGCTCTGGAATAAGAATATAGTTACATGGTCACCAAGGGTATTTATTAACTACTTTGAAGTAATAGAGTAATTATAAGAATTCATTTGAAAATTTTTCAAATATAAATTTCTCTTAGCCTAGTCAATTTAATAGCATAGACAACTATGCTATTAATTTTTTCACTATACAGTAAAAATTATTGCTGATTTTTAATTTTCCTTGAATTGCTTGAATTTCACATATTAATAGGTATTTCAAATCACTTGCATTGTAATTACAGAAACCTGACTTTTGTTTGTTTCCTAGTTCTGACTTCATACCTCCCTTTCTTCCTTTCTTCCTTCTTTTTCTGCCTTCTTCCCTCCTGTCCTTCTAGCACTTTATTGTGAAGTATAAATCATAGGGGAGAAACATGTGTAAGAAAAATGTACAATTTAATATGTGGTTATAAAGCAAACATCTTATAACTCCTTGCCAGTTAGAAAAATTGAACATTGCCTGCACACCAGAAGAACTCTGCATGCTTTTTCCAGCTCAAATCTCTTTCATCTCTCAGGTAATCACACTCTTGACCTTAATAATACTCACTTCCTTGCTTTCATTTATAGTTTTACCCCCATGTAAAATTCCTTAACAGTATGATTCAATTTTGCCTGATTTTGAACTTTATATAAATAGAATCATACAGTAGGTATACTTTTTGTTGTGTCTGACTTCTTTGACTTATTTTACATTTTAAAGATCCATCCATTTGTTGTCTGTAACTGTAGTTCATTCATCTTGGTTATTGTATAATGTTTTCATTTTACAAAATCATAATTTATCCATTTATTGTTGATGGACATTTGAGTTATTTGCACTTTTTCCATTGCAAACATCCTTGTACATGTCTTTTGGTGCACCTCTGTATGCATTTCTGTTGTGTATAAACCTAAGTGTGAGCCAGCAACTTCGTAGACAGCTTTCCAAAGTGGTCATAATCAGCACTTGCTCCAGTGGAATGGGAGTGTTCCACATTCTGTTGCTCCACATTTTCATCTGTACTTGCATTGACTTATAAAATGCTTTCTTTTTTCTTTTTTTTTTTTAAGATTTTATTTATTTATTTGACAGAGAGAAACACAGCCAGAGAAGGAACACGAGCAGAGGGACTGAGAGGGGGAAAAGCAGGCTTCCCGCCCAGCAGAAAGCCCGATGTGGGGCTTGATCCTGGGTCTCCAGGATCATGACCTGGAGGCAGCTGAAGGCAGTTGCTTAACCAACTGAGCCACCCAGGCGCCCCTAAAATGATTTCTTTTAAAATATTATTAGTAAAGACAACAAAGTAAAATAACTTTACTGTTTATTATCCATATCTACTTGTAATTTAAATATGTGGGTTTTGTTTGAGGAATGTATACATGGGGCAGGGGTGTGTAGGAGTATTTCAGAGGGACATCAACTCTTTCCAGTTATTAATGTCTACTTGCTAAATTATACCCTCCTTCCTAACTACTGCCCTGAAGACCAGAAAAAAAATGATATAGCTTTAAAAAAGAGAGGGGCGCCTGGCTGGCCCAGTCAGTAGAGCATACAACTCTTGATCTCAGGGTCATGAGTTCAAGCTCCATAATGGGCCTTAGAGCTTACTTTAAAAAAAAGAGAGAAAGAGAACATATTTGTAACTTTTCATTTGTAGTGCTATTATAAACCTATATTGAGTGATAACTGAGTGATCGCTATGTGTCAGGTGCCATGCTAGTAAGTACTTAAGACATATGAACTTACTTAATCCTTATAACAGTTTTTCCCATTTTCTTAACAAATGAAGAAACTGAGGCACTGAATGGTCAAGTAACTTGCTGAAAGTTGAGAGCTGGTGAATCTTAGAGCCAGAGCTGAAGTTAGACAGCCCAGTTCCACTTGCTCTGATTTGGAAAAGATTACTAAGGAGGCCTCCTGCCCCTATCGGTGAACTTTGGGTGGAGTGACAGTAGTCCCCCAGCGGTACTATGTTTCACTATCAGGGTGCTGTACTGGGGCTTGAGGTGTTCATTCTGAGACTGAGGAATAGGTGAGAGGGGTTGCTTGAACTTCAGAACAGGCTTGTTTCCTTTCACTTGCTCTAGAAGTTGGAAGCTGACGCAACATGAGAATTGTGAGTCTGATGCAAGTACAGGCTTTATGGGAAGGAATGGAACTTGGCCTTCTCTTTTCTCTAGTGTTTTCAGGGCCACTCAAGCCTCCGTCCCCTTTCTGGTTGGGGCTTCAGAGGAAGAGGCTGCGAATGGGGAGTAGGAGGCAGTAGAGTAGACTTTTTACTTTCCCTAATTGTCTACCAATGTACAGCTCATCGTTCTTTAGAAAAACTACATTGTAAATGGCAGCAACAGTCCCAGGCTAGCCCAGAAAACCCATAATGTAAGTGCTTGCAGCTGAATTGTTTCTAGCTTTTGTTTTCATTGCAGATGTGTAGTATTTATATTATAGGCAAAGGGGTACCCTGAGAACTTAGCCACATTGTTTATGTAGGGAAATGCTTCCCAAATAGCAAAGAAGACCACATACTTATCTTGGTGTAGAACTAACTTTATCCAGAGTATAGATCCACTACCTGAATACGGTGCTTCAAGAAAACTGTACAATATGCATTTTTTGTAATAAAGTAAAAATCATCCCTAATAAGATAGGGAATCATTTTCTATGGACACCGTGTCACTGGGGCCAAATTTTAATTAGCTAGGATAGCTTAAAAATTCTAGCAACACAAAAAATGCATCTGCTTTTCATTTGTCGTATGTGGACTTTTATTTACCAGCCTACTTAAGACATTGAGAAATATTCATGTAGCTTCCTGAGCCACTTGTAGATCTTCAGACTTGCGTGGAAAAAGGAATGATAATTAATAATCTGCTTCAGGCTACAGGCTAGAATAATTCAAAAGGAAATGTGCATTACTAATACAGCAGAGCTCATAAATTCTCAGTGTCAGTTTGCCACTGGTGGCTGAAAATTGCAGTCAGGCTGGTTGGCTAGAGGCAAAAAGACTAGAGTTACATAATATTTATGAGGTTTGAAGTTTGCAATCACCAAACCCAAATATTGCTAGTCTTTCAGATTACTCAGCATCATCTAGTCATGGCAGGGGAGTTGAGAGCAGGGTGAATTTGGTAATGATAAAACAGTAGTTATAAGTCTAAATTCTGTCCATGTCAGTCCCCTGCTTCCCCCTTTACAAGATTATATAGCCTTCTTATTTTATATATTATCTCCACACTGTCTACCCCACAGCATTGTACAACAATCTCCTTGCTGCCTAAGGTTTTATAAGGCAAAGGTGGGAAGAGAACTTCCCTCATTCTTTTTATTTTTTTTTAAGTTTTGTTTTTTTTTAAAGAGAGTGAATCTTTTTTTTTTTTTTAAGGTTTTATTTATTTATTTGACAGAGAGAAACACAGCCAGAGAGGGAACACAAGGAGGGGGAGCGAGAGAGGGAAAAGCAGGCTTCCCGCCAAGCAGGGAGCCCGATGTAGGACTCGATCCCGGGTCTCCAGGATCATGACCTGAGCCGAAGGCAGTTGCTTAACCAACTGAGCCACCCAGACGCCCTAACTTCCCTCATTCTACAACATTCTCCAACATTTCCAGCATTGAACTGCCATGAAGCCCTCCTCCCTGTCTGCATTGGCATGGTGGCCAAGCCCCAAACACGATTCAGATCCCGCCGGCACCTACCATCACACACCATCACGCTGCACTCAGAAACAATTAAGTGTCCAGCCTTGTACTCTAGTGTACTTTTAGAAGTTTGACTTGCACAGTGTGTGAGCAGCTAAACGTCTGGTCCTCAAGATCACTCCCAAGAAGCATATGTGGTTGTGAAATGCAAATGAGACATGTGTGAGTAACTGTCCGGTTCCACCATCAAGAGCAGGAGTCTGGGGGCTGTTCCTGCTTACGGCCCAGGAGCAACTGCAGGTCAATACTCATTTTAAATGCTTGGTTTTTTTTCACATATAAGCCGCATCTAGATTTAAAATAACTCATTTCCTAAACTTCTTAGACTTCTCTAGGAAAGATACATTTTTTTTAGTGCTGATTCAAATACTTTTTAAACTTTTTATTATTGAAAATTTCAAATATAGGGAAAAGCATGTAAGGAACTCCATGCTGTTATCTATGGATCAGATACTTTAATGGAAAAAAAAATTTTCTGTCATCTGTATAGCATCTGTAGAGCATCATGATTTTCCAAACTCGTAGGTGGAGTTGGAAGTAGTATTCTGAGACTCCTAAAAGACAATGCATCAGGAAAACATTCGATTTAAGGGAGCAGTAGAGGATTCTCCCCCTCTTGCCCCTCTTCTGCAACTTTAAGACGTAATTGTTCTTCCCATAATTGCTGACTAAGAAATAATTGCTCTTAATCAAACTAAATACCAGAGGATTCTAGGAACTAGAGCTACACAGAATCCTTGTTCAGAAGGCTGGAAGATTAGTTTTAAATTTATTTTTATTTAAAGTTCCTGGTTCCCGAGGCACCTGGGTGGCTCAGTCTTTAAGCGTCTGCCTTTGGCTTAGGTCGTGACCCTGGGGTCCTGGGATCAAGCCCTGCATGGGCTCCCTGCTCAGCTGGAAACCTGCTTCTCCCCCTCTCCCACCCCCCCTGCTTGTGTTCCCTTTCTCACTATGTCTCTCTCTGACAAATAAATAAATAAAATCTTTAAAAAAATTTTTTAAAAATAAAGTTCCTGGTTCTCTTTCACTGTTATAAGACCAGAGGAAGTTTTGTTTTGTTTTATTTTAAGATTTTATTTATTTATTTGACAGAGAGAAACACAGCTAGAGAGGGAACACAAGCAAGAGGAGTAAGAGAGGGAGAAGCAGGATTCCTGCCGAGTAGGGAATCCATGCGGTGCTGGATCCCCGCAGATATTTAATGACTGAGCCACCCAGGTGCCCCCAAATGGGGGGAAGTTTTATAACCGTGCCATTGCTTGATGCATTCACGTCCTCCTGTACTTGTGGGCGCAGTTATAGTTACATAAGGGCTGAACTGAGACAGGACTGGAGCACTAAAAAGATTTATGGTTGGGCACCTGGGTGGCTCAGTTGGTTGAGCAGCTGCCTTCAGCCCAGGTTGTGATCCTGGAGTCCCAGGATGGAGTCCTGTATGGGGCTCCCTGCACAGGGGAGTCTGCTTCCCCCTATGACCCTAAACCCTTCTCACACTCGCTCGCTCTCATTCTCTCTCTCTCTCTCAAATAAATAAATAAAATCTTTAAAAAAAAAAAAGATTTATGGTTGCTCCAAGCCAACCCAGACATGTAATTCAAAACAAAAGCAAGACTAAGGTATAAAATTAGATAAATTAAGTATGGATAAATAATTCTTAAAAAGCTCTCTTTTCCCCCTCGCCTCCCTGCCATGATTAGGTCATTGCTTTTGGGGGGAAATATTTTAAGTATCAAACCTTCCCAAAATATCTGACCCCCTCCCTTTTTTTTTTTTAATGTTTTTAGTTTACTAGCACTTCTAGCACCTATTAGCTTACCCAGTCCAGCACTTCATATTTGGGAAAAGGGAGGGTAATTTGGGGGAAAGACAAAGTAAGACACATGAATTGGCAATATGGAAAGAAAAGTCTAGTTAACCCATCAGACACAACTTATTTCTTTCTAATGGAATAAGTGTGTGACTCTGTATATATGATTTTTTTAAATGTTAAGGAGCGTAAACATATGACGCTGGAGTATTTTAATTTTTTAAACAACTTTTTTTTTTAAGATTTTATTTATTTGACAGAGAGAAACACAGCTAGAGAGGGAACACAAGCAGAGGACTGAGAGAGGAAGAAGCAGGCTTCCCACCGAGCTGGAAACCCGATGTGGGGCTCGATCCCCGGTCTCCAGGATCATGACCTGAGCTGAAGGCAGTCGCTTAACCAACTGAGCCACCCAGGCACCCCTAAACAACTTTTTAAAAGAAAAATAAATTTAATTATTATACAAAAATAAATTACTGTCCTGTATTTAGGCAGAAAATATAATGGAAAAAATTCTATTTATAATAGCAAACAAGAATATAAAATACCTAGGACTAAACAAATAATAACAAATATATAGGACCTATGTGAAAAAAACATTAGCCAGCTACTGAGGGGTGTTTTGCAGTACCTATGAAAACATCTTTTTTTTTAAGATTTTTTATTTATTCATTTGAGAGAAAGAGAGAGCAAGTAAGAGCATGAGCAGTGGGGAGGAAGAAACAGGCTCCCTGCTCAGGATCCCCAGGATGCTGGGATCATGGCCTGAGCTGAAGCCAGATGCCTAACCGACTGTCATCCCTGAAGGCATCTCTTAAATAAGGCAACTAAGTATTTTAGAGTCCTAGTCTCCCTAAGTTACTCCATGAATTCAATGTAAGCCCCCCAAAACACTTTAAACAAGACTGAAATGCAAATGGCAAGCCGAAAAATTTGAAACAATGGAGTACACAAAAGTTTAATGTTTTTAATTCACAGAACACTCTTAAAAATAAGTCAAGTAGGGCGCCTGGGTGGCTCAGTTGGTTAAGCGATGCCTTCGGTTCAGGTCATGATCCCGCAGACCTGAGATCAAGTCCCACATCAGGCTCTCTGCTCGGCAGGAAGCCTGCTTCCCCCTCTCTCACTCCCCCTGCTGTGTTCCCTCTCTGGCTGTGTTTCTCTCTGTCAAATAAATAAAATCTTTAAAAAAAAAAAAAAAGTCAAGTAAAAAACAACCCAAGAGGCCTAAATAGAAATTTCACAAAAGAACGTAAATACATGAATAAAGAGATCTTCAGCCTTAATAGTATCTGAAAAAAAGTAAGTAAAGGCAAGATAACCATTTTTGGTTTATCAAACTAACAAAGATTTTTGACATTAGTAATATTGGTAAGGGTTAGGGAAATTGGCACCATTGGGAATATAAATCACTATAAAACTGGAGAGCAGCCTTGCAAATGGCAGAATTCTGTATATTTCTTTTTTTTTTTTAAGATTTTATTTATTTATTTGGCAGAGAGAGCGCGCGCACAAACAGAAGGAGTAGCAGGCAGAGAGAGGGAGAAGCGGGCTCCCCACTGAGCAGGGATCCTGATCCAAGGCTCGATCCCAGGACCCCAGGATCATGACCTGAGCCGAAGGCAGTTGTTTAACCAACTGAGCCACCTAGGTGCCCCTAAAGTCTGCATATTTTTAAACCTAAGAATTCTACTACTAGGAGCTTAAGTTAAAAAGAATAATTGGTCAAATGTGCAACTGTATTTGTAAAAAGTATATTATGCAAGGCAAAAAAAAAAAAAAAGAAGAACTTATCTAAACTGGTTAAATACAGTGCTGTGTTACCCATCCATATAAAGGAACACTGTGAAACCAATAAAACAACCCAAGAGGCCTAAAAAGAGTTGTGTAGATCTGTATTTTTTTGGTAAAAATGGGTATCTTCCATATGTCATGGAGAGAAGTTAATTGCTTTCAAAACAGCAGCTTTGGGATGCCTGGGTGGCTCAGTCAGTTAAGCAGCTGACTCTTGACTTTAGCTCAAGTCATAATCTTGAGGTCATGAGATCAAACCCTCCATTGGGCTCTGCCCTAGCTGTGGAGCCTGCTTAAGATTCTCTCTCTCCTCTCCCTTTGCCCCTCCCCCTGCTTCCGCACTCTCTCTCTCCAGAAAAAAAGGAAGCAGCTTAACAAAACTCCATACACAAACTGAATATTTATAAAATGATAAATTAATATAAAATATAAAAATATATTAGTGGATACTTAGATAAATGTTCTTTTTTTAAAAAGATTTTATTTATTTGACAGAGAGAGAGACAGTGAGAGAGGGAACACAAGCAGGAGGAGTGGGAGAGGGAGAAGCAGGCTTTCTGCTGAGCAGGGAGCCTGATGCGGGCCTTGATCCTGGGACTCCAGGATCATGACCTGAGCCGAAGACAGACACTTAACGACTGAGCCACCCAGGTGCCCCTAGAGAAATGTTCTAAAGTGTGTTGGCTAAATGTTAACAGCAATCATTTGAGAAAGCTTTTTACTGTTTCTTGCTTTTATAGTGTTATAAAAATACTTAATACCACACATGTACCATTTTCATAATAAAATAGAACAAGGTGTGGGCTTTCCATGGACTCTGGCTCATTCTGTGTGGTTTCAGGAGAGGGCAGAGCATATCCACGCAAGAGAATGACGTTTGAGAAGTGGGTTCAGAATGAAAAAGTTGATGCTAGATGCTGTCTTCTTCACAGCTGCCAAAGACCCACTAAAGAGCTTTGGTCGTGAAGATTGTATGACACTTCCCTGCTTATTATTAGAAAGCACTTGATTCATATGGAACAAAGTGGTAGGATGATTGTCCAGAGCAGTATTCTGGCACACTGAATAGCCAAGGAGAAATCACCCTTCGGTCAGACAGAAGGTAAAGGTCGGTCATGACAATGAAAGGGAAAGAGGGCTGTGGGGTTGCTGTTGCTGAGGTCACACCTGTTGTTTTCCATGTTTCTTACGAGGTTCTTTTGACTCAGAGCTGGAGCAAGATGATTTGCAGCTATTCCTAGAAACTGGTTCTGCTTTTCTTATTTCTCCTCTTCACTTCCTAGGAGCCATCGGCAGGTGAAGACCACAGTGAAGGCTGTGTCCTCATTTGTGCTGGTGTCTGTTTTTTAAAGACACCATACTCCTGACCCTACCCTTAGGCCCAAGGCTCATTTGCAGCTGGGCTCTCCAAATTTTATTCTTCCTTCTCAAATGAAAAATTTTCACAGATTTCCATCTAATGCTTAAAAAAAAATTACAGTTTGGTATTTCAGAAATCCGTCCCTGTGGGTGTTCACTTGGATTCTGAAAATAGAGCTAGGTCTTGAAGTGGTTTCCGAATAAATAATGAAACATGTGTTCAAAGTCTGTAACTCTTCCTTCTGCTTAACCACATCCTAGATAACCCACCAATGGTAAATGTCATTTGTATGAATAGATTCTCTAGCTTTAGTTTTCAAGGCCCCCCCTTTTTTTTAATTCCAGCTGTCTGAATGATGAATGTGACTAGGAAAATACTGTTGACCCATTTAAATCATGTCAGACAACATCCATTGCTCATCTACATAATGAAATACACACTGAACATTATATCTTGAGTGTGGGAGCCGGTGGACTACAAAATAATGTTTTACTCATGTAGCTTATAAAATAAAATATAAGACATTATGACTAACTATAGCATTAAATATTCAACTATTCAAATGGTAACTGTCAGTGAAAATCACCTGTAAACCGAAACAGCTAATAACACTTCTGCTTTAGTAGTTAATTAGAGGAAGTGGGGGTGGTTGCATGCAACAGTGTGAGTTTAAGAAAAGTCTTTATGTCAAAGCGTGTTTTTAACGTTGACTATTATGAGATTTGTTGTATATAATTGAATTTTTCAATTGTTAATCAGTGGTTGTGAAAATAACAGTTTGCTGAAAAATTAGAAAAAACTGTTTGACATTTTTATCATAGTTTCATTAAATTGGTCCCTGAATAATTTTAAAGGCAGCTAATTTATAGTTGAAACTATTTTGATCAATGATCAGATAACAAAGATAAGCTTTGACTGCTTTTGAAATATTTGAACTTTGTAAGGACATCGTTTGCAGAGTGTTTAAATAAATGCAAATTTTAAAGGCACTGAATTTAGGCTATCAGGTTTCCATGGTTACACCTTTCCAAGTTATTTTGTGTACTATGTAAATAGGTCTGTGAGTCACTGATAATTATTTGTTTTTTTGTTTGTTTGCTTAGTAACTCTGTGTTTAGCTGAATTTGATACAGTTCACATGGCGTGCTTTGGTTTATGTATATTTTGGTGTTTGTGATTGACAGTGATTGAGCATTTCTTATGGAGTGCTTGCCTTTTTTGTCATAAATGATGTATGTTGGTGGTGCTTGACATGTAAATAAGTTCTCCTGTATCACTGTTTAATAAACAGGAATTTTTATGCAAAGAAGACTTCTTGGTACATTTGAACAGTTAGGTTTGGCGAGCTCTAAAATATCTCTATTAAATAGGTGCGCACTGAAACAAATATATTTATAATTCTTACAGACTTTAAGTTCCTGAGTTTACCGAGGACAGCATAACTGGATGAGCACAGTATGGACTGAACACAACTCAGTAACAGAATAAAGATGGCATTCTGCTCTCTCTTTTTAAAGATCTCATTTATTTGTTTTAAAGATCTTTGTTTTATTTGAGAGAGGTGAGTGAGTGAGAGAGAGAGATGAGCAGCAGGAGCAGCTGAGAGAGAGGGAGAAGCAGACTCCCCACTGAGCAGGGGGTCCCGGGCAGGCTGGATCCCAGGACCCTGAGATCATGACCTGAGCTGAAGATAGCCGCTTCACCAACTGAGCCACCTACTTGCCCATTATTTATTTCTTTTAGAAAAAGGGAGCATGCATGTGTGCATGTGGAGAAATGGGGGGTGTGGTCGGGGCAGAAGGAAAGAATCTCAAGCAGTCTCCCCACTGAGCTAGGAGACTGACAAAAGCCTGAACTCACCACCCTGAAATCATGACCTGAGCCCAAATCAGGAACCAGCTGCTTAATCTGGCTGAGCCATCCAAGCACCCTCATTCACTCTGTTAAAATTGCTTGTGCTAATGAACTTTACAGGGAATGTCTTCACCGCTAAGTGGAATCTTTCTAGAACATGATTCCTCTGGGGCACCTGGGTGGCTTAGAGGGTTAAGCCTCTGCCTTCAGCTCAGGTCATGATCTCAGAGTCCTGGGATCAAGCCCCACATCTGGCTCTCTGCTCAGCGGGGAGGCCTGCTCCCCCCCTCTCTGCCTGCTGCTCTGCCTACCTGTGAACTCTCTCTCTCTCTGTCAAATAAATAAATAAATAAATCTTTAGAACATGATTCCTCCTATCTTACCTTTTGCACAGATATAAAAACTTTTTCATTTTTTTTTTTTTTAGATTTTATTTGAGAGAAAGAGAGAAAGAGCGAGTGAGCTGGGGGAGGAGCAGGCACCCCACTGAGCAGACAGCCCAGACGCTGGGCTTAATCCTAGGAGCCCAGGATCATGACCTGAGCCAAAGGCAGATGCTTAACCAACTGAGCCACCAGGAGCCCCAGTTTTTAATCTTTAGTACAAAAATAATGGTTTTATAGTTGAATATGCATAAAGAAAAAAAGACAAGGGTCAGTTTATAGGTAGACTTCTGTGGTAGTCCCCTTTTAAGTCCATACCATTTTAAAATTTTCTTTATTATTTATTTGACAGAGAGAGAGATCACAAATAGGTAGAGAGGCAGGCAGAGAGAGAGGAGAAAGCAGGCTCCCTGCTGAGCAGAGAGCCCGATGTGGGACTTGATCCCAGGACCCTGAGATCATGACCTGAACCGAAAGTAGAGGCTTAATCCTGAGTCACCCAGGCGCCCAAGTCTGTACCATTTTAATAGATGGCACTTTTTGCATTAATGCCTGAAGCTATGGAGTGATGATTCACATGGTTAACTAAGTCCTTGCAGTTTAGGTGAATAAAATTATCTGTGGCAACACAACTACATCAGTCCAAAAAGCTACTTTTAGATAATTTGGAACTTTTTCTTTTATTCCAGAGGTTACTGTTTATTTTCTCTGTATTTTTCTCTGAAAATAACCCCTTGATGAGTGATCTTGGCTCCTATTGTCTTAAATCTGTGTAATCTCAACTGTGGAAGGTTAGAAATACATTGTTTTCCTGGAGCTTTAACTTCCTCATTTTGGGTTGTGATTACTGACCTCCCTACGTACCTTCCACTTCTCTTGCCTAGTTATAGAGCAGAAACAAAACTCCCACATGTGTCAAAGTACCAGTGGTAGAATTTATATTTAAATGTTTTCTTTTTACTTCATGACTTTCACTTGGAATTGTACAGTGAAACCATTCTCAGAAAAATATTATGATCTAGAGCTTTTTTAAATTATTTTTTTGTATTGGCACTGCAGTTTTGGTCAAAGCTCTGAACTGTTTTATACCAATTGTTTGCATAAATGATTTTAAGTGGTTCATTAAAGGAGAGAAAGAAATACATCCAACAATGTAACTAGAGCACATTGCATATAGAATTCAGGTGACATTGTTGTGGGATGAAGCCTAAAATTACACTCTTTTCAAGTGCTTTAATACAATTGAAAAATATTCATGTTAAAGTCATGCCTTTGAGCACAAACTGTAAATTCCACTGTCTTCTTTTATCCAAGTAACTAATATTTTGAGTACTGTTTTACATGACAGTAGTGTTTATGAAGGTTTTTTTAATTGAAGGATTTTCTTATTATATCATTTTTTAAAAACTCATGTTTGTTTTTATATGAACTTTCTCTAAAGTTGAATTCCATGTATGATTTCTGTGAAATTGTTCTTTCTGATTCTTATTTATGTGCTTTAATATAACATTTTTATGTTCCTCTTCTTTCACCAAAGTGTGTGGTAACAGGAATGCTTCTTTAGAGAAATTTTGGAAGGTTGAAATTTGCCAGATGTTCTGTGCTAACCTAAAAGTGTGCGTTCTCTGGTCATCAAGACTGTGTGAGTTTCTTTCCTGTTCCTTTGATGGAATGAACATTTGCTTTTGGTTCATTTTGGTGGTGGTATACTGCTACTCTAATCAGAGTTTGCCTTTTAATCTGTATTTAAACGATATCACGGCATCCAGAAAATCTGGCAAAGAAAATGATATTTTGATGACATTTTCCACAGGGCTCAACTAGAATGAATTATTACATTTTAACCACAGCCCTAATAAACAGCTCCTTTATTTCCCCGGGAAAGACACAATATTTCTTTGTCCAAGAAGTTGCCTGAGTATATGTATTGTTGAAGTGCTAAAAAGCTGCTTTCTCTAAACTTTAGCTGAGAGACAATGGGATTTTCTAAGCATACACTATTGCAGTGTGACTCAATATTTTATGACTATAGAAATGAATTTAGATTTATATTTTGCAGTAAACAGTTTTTACCCTAAATGGAGAATTTTTACACAGCAGCCCCATTTCCTTTCACACATCTGTCATTTCTGTATAACTTGCATTTATCCAACAAATGCTCTGCTTTCAGTTTCAGATTTTGAGTTCTCACTGTAATCTTTGACTCCCCTCCCCCACCTGTGGTTGGGCCAGCCTAAAGGAATTTTTTCCTAGTCCCACAAACATAAGTCTATTTTATTAACTAGGTTTTGTATATTGATACGTGTTTGTATACGTGTTTGTTGGGTGTTTTTGTCTCCCAAGAAGAGAGGAATGCTTTTTGTTTCAATCACAGATGCCTAAGCTGGTAGTATGCATTAATGGGTAATCACATATTATCCAGTTGGCTTTTGTGAAAAAGAAAAGGCAGCATTTTCCTAACCCCATTTCTGAGCTTGTCATTGTCATTATACTCTATCATTTGCTAGTGCTAGATTTTTAAAAAGGAGGAGGGATGTAGCGTGGAGCCAACTTCCTGATGGAGCCTTGGGGAAGGTCATGTTTTGCTGTGACCTGGGCATCATTATTGAATGTTGTTATTATTGGAAGAGGGTGCCCTCGGGCCACCGCCCTTCCTTTCCCCAGAAGTGATCTGACCATGGCAGACTTTCCAGCTCATCTTTTCCAGAATCAGGATTCCCAGGCTTTGGTTTATGGCCTGATGCAGAGTTCTGATATCCATCCACAGGCTAGTATCGGTGAAGACGACCATCTCACCTTCATATAACTACTTCATTTTATTGACAGTGGTGGCCTGATTCTGTTTTAATCTGAGCACCATGAAGTCTCATAGCAATTGCAGATTTAGAGCTTTAAGCAACTGGGGCAAACGTTTACGTTGCAGCATAAAGTGATTTGTGATTTTTTTTTTCCACTTAAACTAGTTTACACATTTCTTTTTTATTTCTGTGGCATCTTTGTTACTGTTTTAGCAGTCCGAGCTGCAAATAACTTTAAGGCCAACACTATTGGATGTCAAGTAGAATCTTTCTTTCAGATAGCTGTTTATGCCAGTATATTTTAGACTTGATTTTATGCTTTATTTCAAGCATTAAGGAAAATAATCTGTTTTCCAACACCTACATATCTGAGCCTGCATTCTCTTTAGAAACATTATTTAATGTGCAGTGTTGATTTATCATCCAAAAGCTACTGCCAAATGCTGTTAATTAGGCAAGAAGAAAAAGGGGGGAAAAAGTGTTTTTTACGGGTTTGTAAAACATCCACTCTTCTTCTTGTCATGGTATCTTAGCTGGAAATCCAGGAAGCATTGGTATATGGTGTCCATATCCATGATTTCCTGAATTGGAGAAAAAGTGTGGAAAGCATCTGGGGAAAAGGAGGCTCTTTACCAGCTTGTTTCCTGTAAGCTCAATTGGAAGACCTTGTCTGTGCAAATAGATTTCAAAATAGAGCCTGCCCTTTGACTGTCTCCATAATTACATGGCTCACTCTGTATTTTATTTGGCAGCCAGAACAGTTAACCCCTGGAAGGAAGGGGCTGATGGCATGGCCAGCTTGGCTCCCCCGACATGTCCATGGGAATGAATGAACCACTGTTTGGAGAAGCCCATAGCTAAAAACACACCAGAACCGTCTTCAACTGAACTGCAACTTTTAAAAAACGAGTTTAATAATGTTTATTATGATTGGTCGAGAAACTTACTTTGTCCTTATTGTGTAAATTGTAGAGAGGTATTAATTGTTTAAAAAAAATTGGGGAGTTGGGGGAGTTCCTGTTGCTTTGATGTAATCAACATCTGTCAACAGAATGAATTTGCTTTTGTTTAGTTTCAAGGGCCCTTGTACTTTAGCTTTGCCCAATCAGTATCTGCTGCAGCCTGGGGCATTCCCTGAGCTGACTTTCTTTTTTCTTCAACAAATGAACAGGTTATTTCTTGTGAAATGTGAGCTTCTCATCTGCTTTATAGTCTTGAAATGGGAAGGAACCCTCAATCTTTCTCATTTACTTTTGAAACAGGTACATCTTAGTACTAGTTTATAAAAATCAATGAGAGTTATATCAAGTGATGCAGACAATTTAATTTTCCTTTCGCAACATTTGTGCAAGTTATCAAACCTATCAAGTAGACAGTCGGTGTTTTAGGTCAAGAAATATAAGGCATGGATTCATTTGCAGTGTTCGCTTTCGGACCTGAAGCACACAGTGCTGTAAAAGCCTGGGTTCCTACTCTAGGTAATTGGTTGGAGTTCAGGTAGTGTGATCTTTCTGTGGCTCTAAATCCGCACCTCGAAAATGTATTTCTAGGGCACGGTCCCTTCTGAGCCTACCTTAGGAAGCAATATTTCTAAACAGTTAAAAATATCTGTTTGCTGTCACAAAGTTAGTTACTTTTTTTTAAGTTAATGTATTATTTAAGCAAATCATTTGGTTTAGAATTAAAATTATCAATGACTGTAAGAGCCATATTTGAAAATGAATGAGCAAAACATTGTTTTCTGTCTTAGTAATCATAAATCATTTAAATCTGGCACACATTCCTGCCTTCATCCAAATAATTGCCTCCATTTGTAAAATCAGTTAGATGCTGATATGCTATAAATAATAGTTTTGTTGCTAGACTTTGGCATTTGATCATTATGAAAAAATATATTCAGTAAGACATCTTACAGAGTATCTTCCAAATTACCTATTGTTTCTGGTTGACGTTGTTAACTAATGTAAAGTAGTACAGGCTACTTCATTGTGTTGTTTTCTACCCAGATATCTAAAACCTCTGAAACGTAACATAACCGAGGATTGATGCTCCGCTGCAAGGTGAAAGTGCTTCCCTGGAAATATACAATGAAAAATACAGGTGTTGGTAGCCCACACTTGAGTAGAAATATACTTTGTTCAGCTTTACAACTGCTTAAAATAATAAGTATTTTAAATGTCTCTTTGAAAGTTCATTCAGGCCTCTTCCTTAAAAATACTTGTTGGGCAAAAGAAAACTCACATTTTCAAGGATAAATCGGCTTAATTAAGGGTCATTAGTAGAGGTGCATGGAAAAACCCACGGCTCTGTGGGTGAAATGGAAGCGTTTCATTATGTGGTATAGAATGCATCAGCAGATAACAATTAAAGTGGACCCTGAGTAAGAGGCCAGTAAATATAGGGCAACATTAGTTATTTAAAAATGCATTCCTCCCTCCATCATACTTGAATTCTGAAATCCCACCTTTCAGACTTAATCTGTAAAGGGAAAATAAAATGCAGTTTTTAGAAATTGATGTTATTCCCAAATATTTTCATATTTAAAACCATAACTTAGATTTCCACTGCAAATACAAATTTAAAATATGAAAAATGTGCTGCGGGATCCAGAGGACATACACCAATTTCAAAAGACATTCAGGCTGCACAGTGTGCTTCTCCATGGAGTGAAAGAAGCAGTTGCCTATAATTTTCGACATTCAGCTGAAACTAGACACTGATAGAATTTTTGTGACACTGAAAATAATTCTTACTATTACCTTTGATAACAGTAGATATTCTCGTATTTATAACAAATAACGTATAGACGTACTGCCCAAGGAAACCCTATAGAGAGTTCAGTTACATAATCAACAGTAACAACACTCACTATGATCACTCTTTGAAGATCAGATTAGTCCGAAGCAGCTCCTTGCTGATCTGGGGCTCTCCTCCTCTGAGGTTTCTGATGATTTTCAACTTGCGCCTCCTTAACTTCAGATCGGTCAGCTTGTCCCTTGCAATAATTAGTACATACCTGAAACTTGTTTCCTGAAAATAGCTTTAACAAAAGGGGGTCTGGGATGCCTGGCTGGCTCAGTCGGTGCAGCATGTGACTCTTGATCTTGGGGTTGTGAGTTCAAGCTCTACTTTGGATATAGAGGTTACTTAAAAATAAAACCTTGGGGCACTTGGGTGGCTCAGTGAGTTAAGCATCTGCCTTCGGCTCAGGTCTTGATCCTGGAGTCCTAGGGTCGAGCCATGGATCAGGCTCCCTGCTCAGCGGGGAATCTGCTGCTTCTTCTGCCCCTCACCCTGCTCATGCACACACTCTCTCTCAAATCAATAAATAAAATCTTAAAAAAAAAATTAAACGTGATAAAAGAGGGTATGTGCTGTGTATCCTGGGCAAATCTTGTGACTCATGGAAGCCTGACTGGTGTGCCTGCCTCTGGTGGTAGGTGTTCTACATCAAATTAGCTGTAACATTGACGGTAACAAGTTGGAAGTTAGATACAGTTGTGATATGGTATCAGCAGTGCTTTTATTTAATTGAGATACAGTTGACATGTAATATTTGGATTGTATCAGCTTTCAGTGTGCAAAGCAGTGTTTTTATAAGGAAATATAAAGGAAACCCAACAAACCTTTTCTAGAATGATCTGTAGCAGTGACTGTAGCTTGGTTATCCTGTGACCCTGAATATAATGGGTACTGGAGAATTTAATTTTATCCACTCTACATGTAGAAAATTTGTTAACTACTATTTATTAGTTACAGTATGATAAACAAAATGGAGGATTCTGCCCCACCTCTTTTTTGCCGCATTAATTGGAGGACCATTATCTTCTAAAGGCATGTATTTTTTAAGCCCATTTCTTCATTTCACCTGTGAAAACACTAGGTTTTTTTTGGGTTTTTTTTGTTTTCTGGTTTGTAATGAATAGTTAGTGGAATAAACACGGTATGGTACCTTATTATCCTGTTACATTGTGACAGCGTTTATAGGGTGTCTTTTATCAGATTGAAAGAAAAGATTTTGCTTCAAATAAAAAAGTATCACATGAAAGTGGAATTTCTGAGTACTCGGCAGAACCGTAATTGTCGACAGATTGGATATATTCAGGCTGTGTTCCCAATGTTTAAGTCGTGTGTGGGCGCGCCTGCATCTTTTCGGCAGTGAGCCTGTCATTTGGCAGGATGAGTAGACTGGCAACACTGTTCATCCTCGAAGTGAATGTCTCAAAAGCCTCAACCAGGTAACCAAGTAGAGGCCTCAAGTTTAAGTACATAGAAAAGATTCCCCCTGCAATGACTGTCTCCTTGAACTTGATAATGCTGATAAAGATGGTATCTCTTTCATGTAATCAGCCGCATTGAAAATATTCTTGGTGAGTCCTAAAATTGATCGGCATCCACATCCTCCCATTGCCTGGGATGTAGCATGACAGTCAGATGCTGCTGAATGAAGGCACAAATGTCAGAGCTAAAGGAGACCTCCCTCAAAGATGAGAAAGCCTGCCTCCTTCATTTTCCTAAGCCTTCTGTATCGGTGGGCAGGGTCTGAAGTGCTCAGCCAGTGTTCACTGTTATTCTTACTACTTCAGGTCACACAGCTAGCTCTTGGCAGGACCAGCAGCAGAACCGTGGTTCCATGGTGCCATCCGCTGCTGTGTCGCTCTGGCCCGTTTTTCATCATGCAGATGACCATCTGATATAATCGAACGTATTTGTTAGTTTGCTTCTTGTCTGTGTCCCACCGTAGACTGTTTAGCTTCATCATCTGGTTCACCTTGTGTACAGAGCATGGCATACAGAAGCATCAAGGAAGTAGTTGCTGAATAACAGAATAAATGAATTTAGGGGCCTGCAGGTAAACCCACTGAAGAGTTGAGAGGGAAAGGGGAAAAAAATTAATGTTTATTGGGGCACCTGCTTTTAAGATTTTTTTTTTTAAGATTTTATTTATTTGACAGAGAGAAACACAGCCAGAGAGGGAACACAAGCAAGGGGAGTGAGAGAGGGAGAAGCAGGCTTCCTGCCGAGCAGGGAGCCCGATGTGGGACTCGATCCCGGGTCTCCGAGATCATGACCTGAGCCGAAGGCAGTCGCTTAACCAACTGAGCCACCCAGGCGCCCCAAGATTTTTTTTTTTAAAGATTTTATGTATTTATATGGCAGAGAGGGAGATCACAATAGGCAGAGAGAGAGGAGGAAGCAGGCTCCCTGCCGAGCAAAGGGCCTGATGTGGGCCTCGATCCCAGGACCCTGAGATCATGACCTGAGCCGAAGGCAGAGGCTTTAACCCACTGAGCCACCCAGGCACCCCATTAAGATGGTTTACTTACAAATGTTATCTCAGCTAATGCTCACAGCAGCGGAGTGGTGAGGAAAACACGGCTGTTCCCATGTGATGGTGAAGAACCCAGGGCTCAGAAGTTGTGGTAACTCAGATCTGTCTGCCTTCCAAGCTCATGCTATCTTCACTACTGCAGTACCTCCCAATTAGATCAGATCTACGAATTTTCATGAAAAGTAGCTTCGTTCTGAATGTTGGATGGTCCTATGATATTTATTTTTTCTTTTTTTTTTTTTTTTAGAACTTTCCTTTATGGGTGCCTGGGTGGCTCAGTCGGTTGAGCAGCTAACTCTCGATTTTGGCTCATGATCTCGGGGTCCTGGGATCGAGTCCCACATCGGGCTCTGCTCAGTGGGGAGCCTGCTTCCCCCTCTCTCTGCCTGCCTCTCTGCCTGTTTGTGATCTCTCTCTGTCAAATAAATAAAATCTAAAAAATCAAACAAACAAAAATAACAACAACTAACTAATCCCTGAAAAAAACACATTCTATAGGAAAGCATGCTATCTACTAGAGTCCCTGAACACTGGAGGAAGGCAGTTTGGAGTGGCAGGCACAGTTCTTGATTTGCTTTTGCAGGATATGGAGCCCAAGCCTCCCACTAACCACCAGAGGTGTGAGTCTTAGTTCCTCATTTGTGAAACAGTGACATTAAGAGCTGCCTGCCTACCAGACGGAGTGGGTAAGAGAGAATTTATGTAAAGCACCTAGCACTGTGCTTCATCAAAGAAAGTGGCCATTAAATGTTAGCCACCATTATTGTTATTAATTCTATTAGTGTTATGCTTATTAATAGCAATCATAATACATTCTTTCCTCAGAAGGGAAATACTTGTGAGCTTGTGTCTTGTCTGTGGTCCTACCTTGGGATGGAGTAAGGGAACCTGGAGTCATAGACTGCATCTAAGTCTTTGCTTTAGCTGGGCCCCATAACCACAGACGGCCAACCAACTTCTTTCAACCACCTTGCCAAAGCAAAGAGAGCTTGGCCTGAGAGAGTGGAAGGATTAGGTCAAACCCATCACCACTTTTGGAAAAATAACCTAATGTTAGTAACTTCTAATAGTTTGGTCATGCCTTCTATGTTTTCTGGGTGTTTCTGTATGTGGTAGGTCATTTTTTCTCATGTGTATAAGGAAAATAATATACTTTATGGAGGCAACTTGACCTGCTTTCCCACAGCTTTTACACTTACTGCATGTTCCTGGGGAAGTTACTTACCTTTGGGTGCCTCAGTATCCTCATCTGTGGAATGCAGTGGAAGGGTCTCATTAAGATTAAGGAGCTAACATATGTAAAGTGCCTAGGACAATAATTGACACGTAATAAGTGCTCAGTATTAGAAGCTAAAATGGAGTGCACAATTTCTTTCTCATTAAAAATCTTTTTAAGTGTTCTTGAAGGAACTATCATCTATTAGGCCTGTACTGAATGCAGAGTGTTTCACATACTTTCACATAATTTTTCATGTATTCCATTTCTCACCTGAAACTCAAGAGACTCAAGATCAAGGCCACAAAACTAACAAGTGGTGGGGCAAAATGAATGTTCAGGCTTCTGCTTTCTAACCATCTGCTTTTCCTAGGATACTACCCTGCCCCATATAACAGCTGACAATCCTAGAGCTGATGGTGTTGTCTTCAGGGAATATGTACCTGCCTCTATCAAGCAACTTTTGATTTTTAAAAGAAATGATATTGCTGCATTTTGTCTAGTATTTGGAATTGTTTAAAATAACACCAAAACACCTCTGTAAGTTTGATTCAACGCTATTACATTATGGAAGAACATAATGTAGTGAAACTTACGACCTGAATCACTGATCGTGGGGGTCGGTTTGTGTCCTTGCCTTTTTCCAGTTCACTTGGAGATCTTGACCATGGAGGCCAGTACTCACCTGCAATTCGTATTTCTGTTGCTTCACAGCTGAAATGTTACTCTAGGCGAGTAATTCTCAAACTTTCAGGGCATCAGAATCACCCTGAGGGCTTGTTACAGCACATATTGCTGGCCTTATCCAGTGTTTGAGTCAGTAAATTGAGGGGCTCCATAATTTGCATTTTTCCCCATGTGATGCTGATATGGTGGTCTGCGTACCACATTTTGAGAACCAGTGCCCTATACCAGGCATCAACAAACTTCTGTAAATTACCAGATAGTAAATGTTCTAGGCTTCATGGGTCATACAGTCTCTATCAGAAATACTCAACTCTGTGGCTCAAAGCAGCCATAGATCATTGTAAGCGAATGAGTGTGACTGTACTTACGGGCATTGAAATTTGACTTTCATATAATTTCACATGTTATAAAATTTTTTATAACATTTCTTTTTTGCCCATTCATAAATGTAAAATTCCTTTTTAGGTTATGGATTGTATAAAAATAGGCAACAGGCCAGGTTTGGCCTTCAGGCTGTAGTTTGCTGACCCTGACATGCAATTGTGACATGTTGGAGAATTTTCAAACTATTGTTTTAATTATAAGAGTAATTATAAAAAAAAAAAAAGTAATGCATACAAGTGGATGATTTAAAAAACCTAACAGTAGGGCACCTGGGTGGCTCAGTCATCATTAAGCATCTGCCTTCAGCTCAGGTCATGATATCGGGTCCTGGGATCAAGCCCCACATTGGGCTCCATGCTCAGCAGGGAGCCTGCTTCTTCCTCTGCGCTCTGCCTACTTGTGTTCTCTCTCTCTCTCTCTCTCTCTCTCTCTCTCTCTCTCTCTCTCCCTTCCTCTGTGAAATAAATAAATAAAATCTTAAGAAAAAAAATCTAACAGTATAGAAGAAAATAAGATGAATCATAGAGTCTTCCTCCTGACCCCAGGCCCAATCACATGCCCCAGAAATAACCACTATTGATGAATATCAATTTTCAGAAATTTTATAGGGTTATACAAGCTTAATAAATGTATAAATTATTTTTTACATCAGTGGACTTTTTATACGTATGGTTCAGCTTTTGTCTTTTCCCTAACAATGTGCTGTGGCCTGTTTACATACCAACACATAGAAATAAATGATTTAGCTTATTCTCTAATAGCTTCATAGTTTTCTATTGTGTAGATATACCAGACTGTATTTCACCAGTCCCCCATCGATGGAAGTTTGCATTATTCCCCATTTTTTTCTACTATGAAGTGAGGGTACATCTTCTTACATCCATTATTGTGTAATATCTGCAAGGGAAGACCCTAGGAGAGGAGTTGCTGAGTCAAAGGATATGTGCATTTGAAAACTTAATAGCTATTTCTAAATTCCTGTTGTGGGCACATTAGGACCCTCTGTTCATTTTGTTTCAGGGTCACACCCTACATTTCTGTGTTTTAGTCTTTATCTGACTTGAGCATTCATCATAGTGAATTTCGGTAGAATGCCTCCCTGCACGTGAACTTAACACAGAGTAGTAATCCTATTAAGGGCAAAAAGTGCAGCTGGCAATTTGTCCATGATTCTTGAAAGGAAAACAGCTTTAAAGAATATAAAGCCACCCAAACAGTGCCCTGAGTCTGGGGTCATCCTAGACATTGCTGGGAAAGGTTCCACAGCAGAAATTGTTCTTTTTGCAGACCTGGTACTTCACATACGCCTCTATATGTTTGTTTCCCGTTAGAGTGGAGTTTTCTATTGTCAAACATTTATGTAAACATAGTATTAGCTAATAAATACGCTGTGCTATTATTGTACTAGAACTCAGAATATTGCTGCTTTCCTTTCTATTTGGGGCTTTTCCTTTTTGAGCCAGTAAAGGATTAGGATAATGATTTACAACAATGATTTAGACAACAATGCAACATCTTAAAATGAAGTACTGTGTTAGGTTTTTTATCTTAAAAATATGCCTATTTCTGCTCATAGGTTGTCATAGAATGTTCTCTTTACCACTCAATCCTATCTACTTACACAAGCCATCAAGCAGTCAACAAAGAAGAAATTTCTTCTTCCGGAGACAAAGAGAGATTTCCCACAGTATAGTTTTGCCGGCTGCAGTTTCTTCAGCTCACCCAGTCCCTGAGGTACCGTATTGCCTATCATCTGCTGCTTTTTCCAGCCAGAATGGAGCTAAACCACAGAAGTGATCGAATGTCTTTGCACCTTTGATTTCTGAGCCATTCGAATCATGATTTTTTAAACTTGGTTTACGATCTGAAATTGTGATTTGAGAAAGCTCTAACATCTGCAGTTCTATAACATTATTTTTGAAAATAAAACTCTGAGCTTACAGCCACTTAGCTTATTTAGAATTAGTTTCTACCGTGAAATTTTCTATATTAAATTTCTAACACGAAGGTAAAAGTACATGTCTACAGTGTCTTAACCTTTTTAGAGAAAAAGATTGGCTCTAAAATTGGGATCATTCAGGAGAGACTACTTGAAACTAGTATACTGGATGTTTTTTTCCTAAAGCTTGCTCTTGTACTTTCCACAGTACTGATGCTGCTGGTTTTGACTCCTTTAGAGTAATTAACTAGGACGTCTTGCTTCAGAGCATTCTTGATTTTTTTTTTATCAGAGACTGCAATTCTATGGAAAGATAATCTACCCGTGTTTCGAAATGCAAAATAAGGGAGGTGTGTGGGTCATGTAGGAAGAAGGAGAATACCTAAAAGAAGTCTAGATTTGCTACAAAAGTCACCTGCTTTCCCCCTCTGATGCATTTTTTTTTTAAGCAATAAACCCACATTAAGTATGTTAAACTCCCTGAAGGTGAATGGCCCTTTTTTGGTGTATGGAAAGGGGCCAACGAGACAGGCTCCCGGAGCCCAGAGGATATTCCTTATGTTTCCCTGGTAGGAAAGAATAGGAAATCTCCAGAGAGAAGAATGTATTGTTTTAGAATGCCAGTGACAGGGTGGTTCAGAGGGTTAAGCCTCTGACTTCGGCTCGGGTCATGATCTCAAGGTCCTGGGATTGAGCCCCACATCGGGCTCTCTGCTCAGCAGGGGGGCGTCTGCTTCCTCCTCTCTCTCTGCCTGCCTCTCTGCCTATTTGTGATCTCTCTCTCTGTCAAATAAATAAATAAAATCTTTAAAAAAAAATGCAGTGACAACTCCGGAGCGCTTCTGCCTGGGATTGTAACCTGGCCACATGGCAGGGGTGAGCAGAGACAGGAGCGAGGTCTGCGGGGGAGACTGCGTGAGCTGCCCTGGGCACTGGGACGAAGCTACAGGGTAGATGCTTGCCCCGAGCAAGCACTGGTGTGCCCCGCATCCGAAAGGCCCTTTTGAACACAAGGATAAGTGAAGGTCTTAGAAGTGAAGGTGTGATGCACTTCACAAGGAGCAGACCCCGAAGCTCAGCCCTTCCAGAGGCACTGTGAGGCCACTTGGAGAATGTTGTCTCCCTCAGCTTCCTCTCCCCAGCTGCTGTGTACCCTTGCTGGGTAGGGTTCCACAATGCTGATGTGGCAGTTTCCATAAACAGATTGTAAAGAGCTGAGCGCAACCTTGGGACTGAAAGAAGCTCTGTGTGTAAAATAGTTCTTTATTTTCTGAGTACTGCCCATAGGTTTAAGGAAGCAGTGGAGAATGTTCTACAAGGGTGATGAGAGTTGAATGTTTTGAGTTTGGGGGGTTTCTTTGTTTGTTTTTGACAAATGATGGAAATGTTCTAGGTATTTTTTTTTATGTACTTAAAAAAAAAAAGAAAGAAAGAAAAAAGAAAGCTGTTGGGTTTTGTTCTCTAGTCCCTTCTTAGTTTGGATACAGTTGCCGAGTACAAGCAAAGTGTATACGTAATAGGCTTCAGTGGACTTGAGAGTCAGCCTTTTACATTATATTCATTCGGAGAGAATGTTGTGAGCTATCCTTTGCATAAATTTTATCTTTGTGTTAAGAAGATGAAAGTGCTCTTAATTAGCCATTTGGCAATTTGGAAGCTTGGTGCTCTTTTTCCATCAACGGCAAGAATGTTTCTTACAGGGTTGGGAGGAGGAAGAAAAGAAAACTACTGTTTGTTTTGACCAGAAGTCTACTTCAGACCAGTTTGACTCAAAGCACAGTAAGGTTAACAGACCATCCAGAGGCAGCACTAACAGGCAATGTTAAGTTCAAAAGGGCAGGGGAAGGAACTGGGGGCAGCCTGGAGGGTCTGTCCTGCTGGCTTCGGAGGTCGGTGCTCCGGCAGGAAGGGCAGAGCTCCATGAAGCAGGAGGCTGTGTCCGAAAAAATGATCCCATTGTCGTGTGCTGGGTTCTGATCTTCATTTTCAATCCTTTTTCCTCAAGCACATAAAGAAGCCAGACTATGTGACGACAGGCATTGTGCCCGACTGGGGAGACAGCATAGAAGTTAAGAATGAAGATCAGATTCAAGGGCTTCGTCAGGCTTGTCAGCTGGCGCGACATGTCCTCCTCCAGGCTGGGAAGAGTTTAAAGGTGGCGTCTCACCAAACCTCAGAAGGACTTACATAAGGGACAACAAACCCTCCTCTTTTTCCCTTTCTCCCTTTCACTCTTCTTGTGTACACATCTAATTTGTTAAAAAATCAAGTCAAGCCTTGGGATGGGAGAAGGGGATTTTATTATTTTGTGTGTTTATTCTAGAGGTAACTTAAAATCCGAATTCAGTTTTAAGTAGCAAGATTCTGGAGATACTTTGGACCTAGTGAGCCTATCCAAGTTGATCGATGGCCGACAGCTTTGACTTCTGCCCCCTTATTCCTGCCTGTAGTTTCTGCTTTGACTCCCCACATTATTTCTGTGTGCCTGAAGAGTCGTCCCTGCCTCATCCTTTGTCTCCTTTTTTCTTGCATTTGCTCTGCAAAGCAATATTAGAGCACATACACAAAGCTATGGGTAATATAGAAATGTAATTATGGACAACTGCCTTACTACAAGGTTTAGTTCTTCCAGAATAATCGGAAACACTCTGCTTTATAAGGATCATAAAAAAAGAAAAGTATGGGCCTGTAGTTTCCAGAAGGTGGGCAGAATTTGGGAAGTGAGTCTCAATGGTGAAATCACTTAGGGTGTCATCTGTGTAATAAACTTGTTATAGGAACATAACAAGCATAATGTGGCTATCAAATGACGCAAAGAAAAATACTGAAGAAATAAGTAATTTTTAATAAAAGATCTTATTTTAGAATTTTATTTATGACTTACGAGTTTATGGAGGTAACTTCATGTACTCTTAAACTCAATTTTAGGGTTTTTTTGTTTTTGGTTTTTGTTTTAGTTTGAGAGCAATTGGATGCCTTCTAGTAAGAGAGAAATATGTTTTTAAAAACACAATGGACTTATGCATGAAAGAAAGCAAGATTTGTGAAAACCAAATTTCTGCAATATGTATCAGGCTGAGTTTTTAAAAATAATGATCCATAATCTTCACATCATTGCTGCAAAGCCCGTGTAAGCTTTCACTGAGATAAAAAGGTGTGGGTCGACCTACTTTTTCAAGCTTTGTCATCTAAACTGAAACTACTTTTGAGAATTTATTTATATGTTTCAGCTAGCCTGAGGCACTAACCCTTGAGGAAGAGGAAGGAATTGCCTAAGAACATATTTGTGAAGTGTTCAGGCTCAAAAGGAGTCATATCATTTAATGACTCACAGATAATTTAAAGGATCTTGGGACTTACAATTTCCATTTCCTAACAAGCCCATACTACCACGATAGACCCAAATGATTGTCAAAAAGGCACAATTTAAGTATTTCATGTTCACCACCATTGATTAAAATGTTGTATCACAAGTGTATCACAGTAAATCTGTACAGTCTCATCTAAAAGTGCTGTAGCTAGAGACATGGTCAGCAAGTGCAGGAAATGTCTTCAACCATTGCTGCACATGTCTTTATTTAATATTTTAGGTTGACATGACAACTGAAGAGATAGATGCTCTTGTCCATCAGGAAATCATCAGTCACGAAGCTTATCCCTCACCTCTAGGCTATGGAGGTTTTCCGAAATCTGTTTGTACGTCCGTAAACAACGTGCTATGTCATGGTATTCCTGACAGGTATTTATTGCTTAATAACATATTGTTCCTTTGGAAACTGAAACATGAGACTAAGATGTATAACACATGTTGAAAGACATTAGCTTAATTGAAACCCACCTGCAAACTTGTGAAGCTGATAATGGTAAACCAAAAATTTTGAAGTATTTCGCTTCTAAGTAGACATAATTTAATGTTTGTTAAAGCAGTGTGTAATCCAAAAAGGTCATTATTCCCTAAATATTGCTTTGAAATTCTTAGATTTTAGCCATGTAAGTGGTAAAATCCAAAATAGGCAAATATAGGTGATCAACAATTGTTTCAGCTCTTTGCAAAGTTAAGTAACCAATATTTTAAATAATTTTTAAAAGATTTTTAAACAATGACAGTATTTTGTATTCTGTTTTTCTTGTAAAATTGGACATGACTAAATGTAACTTAAAGATTAGAAATAGTTTTTTCATTTATTCCTCTTCCACTCCAAATTATTGCAATTCACTGGGCTTATGATAGTCTTAGGTATTTATTTTTACATTCCTCTTATTGAGATCTATCACCATTTTTATTCTGTTTACGTTTCAGTCGGCCTCTTCAGGATGGAGATATTATCAACATTGATGTCACGGTGAGTAAATAACATAAAAAATAGTCTTTGATCAACTTCAGAATTGCTGGTAGCACCAGGAAGAATTGTGGATTGAAAATGCGAGCCGCACCAAGGGAAGTGCTGTTTACTTCTAGACCCAGACGCAAGCAGCTGGTTTCCTTTTTTGTCTTTAACTCCATGTTTATTCCAAGTAAACCCAGGCCTGACTTGAATTTAGGGCTGGAATCAGATGCACTGAGATCAATGTTGGCCTAAGTGAAATGTCAACCCAATCCTGCTATGTGTCATGTTTTTGAGAAGGTGTAATTGTTATTGATCCACTGTGTAGTTAAAGCAGAGCACCACGGCACTGGGCAGCTGCTGAAGCTAGATATGTATGAGATGAGCTAACACGAAGAAAGCCAGCATTTTTCCTTCACTCTGCCAAGATTGATCTTCCTCTTCCTGCTGATTTTGAGTGGGGCCTGTCATTATCTTACTCTGTCATTAGGGGCTACATTGGCCTGTGTGTGTCAGTCTATTTGGACAGCAACTCTTTTGCTAGCAGTGTTCCTTAGATTTATTAAAATCCCTGAAGGTGACGTTGTGCTCCATTTGTGGCATCGAGGGTATAGAGAGCCTTAGAACTCGGAGCATACGAGCAGAGTGATTTTTCTCTCTGAACCCAACTTTTTACCACATGGTTAACAGCCTTTCATTCAAATAACAACCCAAAGTGATTTAACATGGGAACTTCAAATTGTACAAGCTCTAACCCTTTCTAATTCCCTCAGCCTTTCACTATTCTCAGACTTGGATTATTTGCACTTTGGCAGTTCATTTTACTAAAAAAAAGTTTGCAGTGGTTCCTATGGATTATGTAGATTGGAAATAAATTCTGTACATCTGATGATTAATAAGTAAGTTTTAAATAAATAAATAAAATTTAATCATCTGATGAGAACTAGTTGAGATAGACAATATTCAAGGAGTACAGCTTCTAGGAAGGAGGAAATATTTTCCATAATCTTTATTTTGTATCCAGACCATGAATTTAGGTAGACATGGGAATGAGGTGGAAATTGGCATCGGGTAGTTGAGTTTGGCCAAATTTATGTGGTGACACAGCCAATGATCCTTTATTGCTGCTACTCTTTCATGTATCATTTTGTCCTACTTAGAATACTTGAACCTTTGCTCTACATACATTCTGTTTGTTGGTTGGTTTATCTTTCCAACTCAGAATCATGTAGGAGGAGATATTTTATGAAGTATACCTGAAATAAAGTTTTTTTCCTGATATACTTTCCTTTTGAATTGTAACTGATTTGGGGGTTTTACATTTATTATCTCACCTAATGACCCCCTAATAAAATATCACTGCTTTGAATGAAATCAACACGCTCTTTCCTGCTGCTCCCAATGCATCCATAGAGAATATTCCATGTCTTTTCTGTTTCCTGAAGACTTTCAATAAATTTTTAGCATTCAAACATATCACAGTTGCAAAACTCATCAAGCAAAGTGAAATACTTCAAGTGTCTAGAAATATGGAGGAGTCAAGAAAACATATTGGTCACGTCTTCATAAGTTACGTTTCTCTTTTTTACCCCTCCCCACAAATTATATTTCTTGTGAGATATGTTATTAAGTAAAAGACCCCATTATCACATCCTATACTTTTGTCAGAAAGTACTCATTGTGCATTTTAGAGTTGTTTACATCTAGTATATATCACAAGAAAACAGACCTCTTTCCCCCGTAAAAGTTGAATGTTAAAAAAACAGCCTGTGAGATGCCTACAGTAGCTGCTCAATAAATAATTGTTTAATAAATGAGGTACAAAACAGGAACACTTTGTGAGCATAAACCCTAATTATAGAGAACTGCCATAGACTTTCAGAAACGTTGTTACTCTCATACATACTGAATCTTTCACATAGTCATTTTGAAAGTTAGCTAAAAGTAATATAAAAAGGCAAAGATGTTTTAAAATATTTTTACTAGATAACAGTTATATAAACACTGAATTATATATTTTAAAACAATTACTCATATTAGTAACTAATATTTTTGTGTATAAAATCAAACTTGTACTTTCTTGGATTGCAAATGGAAAAAAAGTGTCGAAAACACTACTGTTTGCAAGGAAATTAAGGTCATTCAAAATAGTAGAGAAAACATTTGATTAAAAGCCAATAATACTGGATCTACCTCTGTATTTTGCCACTCAGTAGCCAAGCTACCTGTTTGTGCCTCAGGTTTCTGACTTAAAAAGTAAAGGTGAATAAAGACTTTTCCTGCTTCCCTTACAGAGTATAGTAGAGTATTTTTTTAGTGCAGAATAGTATACAGATTTAAGACATTAACTCAGTATTAAAATAGACTGAAAGCTCAGATAAATATCTTTTTTAGAAGTTTCTGGATTCTACTTCATGAGAAAGAAAAAATGGGAAAAATAATTGCCTAGGTCAAATTAATGCAAAATATCAAATTCCATGCTATATCTGAGGATCAGTATTCAACCAGTCCATTCCACCTTCTATATTTATTATAGTGTTTGTTAGTTATTGATTTTTATAATGACTCTGGTGTCTTTCAAGATCCTATAGGGCCTACAGAATCATTGACAACTGATAAAATTGTATTTTCTGTAATTTTATTCTTAAGCTTATTTTGTTATACCTCAGTGTTTTAAAAATCCATATATACTGTTTTCTGTTAACATTCTGCCATCTGGAACATTCGACTGAGGTTTCACTTCCAGATAGGATCTTTCCCTAACATATTTCATCCCCATATTGAGCCATTTCACTTCTTGGAACAAAATTCTTCTACTATCTAATACTGACATGTCTATTTATTTCTTCTTCTTCTTGTCTATCGCTTCCAAAAGTAGAATTGGTAAATAAAAGATCAAGTGTCTCCATGACACTGAAGAAATTTTTCACTATGTTAAATATTTCTAGGTTCCCTAGAGCTATTATAGTAATTGTGGGTCAGTGTGTTTGGTCACTAATTTATGCATGTATACTTCTGTCTTCTCAGAAATAAAATGAGGAATCAAAACAATATACTAGCATTGCTAATCATAGTGCTGAAATAGCCATTCTAGTTACATATTTATTTTTTAATTGTGTAATACCATCGTGTGGCTTCATCTTTTTAATTTCTGTAAGATTTTAGCATATCCTTTTTTCTAATACAGAAACAGGAATGATTCTGGGAGGGTGAAACATGAATCTACAAAATACATAAATGAACACAATATAGACTTTGGGAAAGTACATCTTTAAACAGGGACGCATTTTAAAATGTTTGCCTGTGTTTAGGTCTATTACAATGGCTACCACGGAGATACCTCTGAAACATTTTTGGTGGGCAATGTGGATGAATGTGGTCAAAAGTTAGTGGAGGTTGCCAGGAGGTGTAGAGATGAAGCAATTGCAGCTTGCAGAGCGGGGGCCCCCTTCTCTGTAATTGGAAACACAATCAGGTAAGCCTTACACTGACAAGTAAAGGGAGGGTTGGCAAATGGTACAAAGGTTATTGGTGGCTTGGTATAAAGTTGATGACATGTTTTATGATTCAGAACCATCATTTCAGTCTGATATCAGTATGTGAACTGCCAAGCTGCGATGTTGTTCCCTGGGTTTAAAAAAAGAGAAAAAGAGAGAGATTTTAAAACAGTGAATTATACTAGGGTCAGCAGGAAACTTACAGGAGCAGCAAGCAATATTTACATGACTGCTTTAGTTTTAGCTCAAAATATTGGTCTGGAGTGTTCCTTTATTCAAGATCACACCAAACATGGAAGAAGGTACCTCGAAGGGGATAAGCATTCCAACTCTTGGATAATGAAACAGGAGAAAAAGCTAAATTTTATAAAGGAATGAAGAGAAATATATTCCTGTGATACAAAGATTAAAAAAAAAAAAAAAAAACATGAGCTCAAGCAAGCCTTACCTTTCAAATTAGTGGATTAGCAAACAGGCTGAAAGTGTGAGCTTCTGTCCTTTTCTTGTCCGGTTCATTTTTTCCTGTAAACCATTGTTTATTTTCCAAAGAGTATTCCATGCTTGCTTTTTGAGTGTATGTGTATTTTCTGAATTCAAGACTTTTCCCTGTAATCTGTTACCTACTTTTAGATCTTTTCTTTTTTTTACCCCCATAACTGTTTTGAAGTAGACATACAGAATATGTGTTTTCATTCAAAAGTAATACATTTTGTTAAAGATGATCACATCAGTACCTTTTAAAGTACCATTCTCATTAATATGAACCATTGAATACTTCCCGTTTGTCTAAAGGATGGAAGGCTTAGTCACCTTGAAAAGATGCTGCCTTTTTTCTTCGTAAGCCCTCAAATACTTTAAGAAAAAAGGTAGTAAAAGGTAGTAAAATATCAGTTAAATGTATTTATGGCTTTAAAAATATTGTAACAATGTCTGAATCAAACTTTAGTAAAATCTCTTTGGGTTATATCTGAGAAGCTTTTATTGAAGACTTTGAACAAAATTGTGTTTTTGACAGTTTTAAATTATAGGCTAACTAGCCTGGGAAAAAAGGATAGTGTCTCTCTGTTCTTTCATAGGAAATGTTGAATCAGACCCCTACTGGGAAAAGAAATTTAATGCATATCTCACTATCTTACTGTCCATGAATATAATAGAAATGAATTCAAAATGCAGTTTTATTTTTGCAAATGGGATGAGTCGATAGGTATATCTCATATTTTTGAACACCTAGGGTTCAACAAATTTACTGGTGGTGCTCTTGCATTTTAACAAAATTTATTCTTCAGTAGAAGGGGGCAGAGAACACTAGATTCTTATTCAAGCATTCTATCGAGCTCTGCATTCATGGCTGTGTCTAAAGGGCATGTCAGCCTTTGATTCTCTCTGAGAGGTAATTATCCTTTTCCTGTCACGGAACAACAAATGATAGCTAACTACAGAGGCACATTTGCAGTAGTCACATTCATCAACTGCAGAAAAAAAAATTCAATTTAATTGTGTAACACAGCTGCACATGGGCTTTTGAGCATTTCTGTTGTTCTCCCTGTCTCACTATTCCTCCCTCCAGATCTATTTTTTAAACTTTTTTTTTCTGGTTATTTTTTCCCCTTTTTGTCTCTTCTTCCATTTTTACTCTCTGTACTTTCTTGTTAAAGTAATTTTCCTTTGTGGCTCTCATTCTTTTTTCCCCATTGAAGGCTATGAATGTAGAAAATTATCACAATTACTCATATAATTGAGCCTCTTTGTAGCAAGTGCAACTCCAGTAGCCTTTCTCCATCATGAAAATGGTTTCATTATAGGGTTTTTCATATTCTCTGACACCATCTACACAGAGGAACAGGCGTGCAGATGAGATGTGCTAGGAACAGGCTAGATCAGTAAGGTCACAGTAGGAATAATTAGCTCTGCTATGGAAAGAGCATCTAGGCCTTTTACTGCTACATAAATGTACTGTCCGTGGCTTTTAGTCACAAAAAAACTTACTAACAAATGGAGCTCCCGCCTACTACTTTGAAAAAAAGATTTGTATCAACACTACAATTTTCCATCATTAAGACTAATAACACAGAGCCTAGTATACATCAAGGGGAATAAAAAGAAAAATCTCACATTCAAGTGGCGGCTGGGTGCTGACCTTTGTTCCCTTTTTTTGTGTACGACTTAACTCTTTACAAAAAAGAGCCACACGCCACACCGACATGCAGGTGAACTCCAGCTAGTACTAGCAAAGCATAGCATTCAGTCAGAAAATCTGATAAATCTCCGTGCAGGATAATGCATTTCATTACATATTCACTACATTAATTCTAGCTACATAAAAAAAGGAAGAAGAAGAAGAAGAAGAGTAGAATTGAAAGTGACATTGGATTTTAGCTATCTGGAGGCAAAGGTCAGGTTTTGCAGAGTATGAATTTGTACATACAAGCTCCTTTGAAAACCAGATGGGTCCCAACAGCTACACTTACAAAACTATGTGAAAAAAAAGACGATGAACTTTTTACTTTTACCCTGATACGTTTCATTATTTGGATGGTTTCTGTCTGCCACCCGTGACTAACCAATGTTAGGCGGTGTTTCTGGACATCTATTATTTTGTCTTTTCTTAGTCAGGCAAAATCGCAAGGGAGTAAATAAACAAACTGTCTCCACCTTTAAGCCAAAAGTACTTGGAATCATTACAGACCGAAGGTTTACAAACATCTTTCCACTCAGCCTCATTTATTTTCAGAGATACACCGTCTTTTGCATAACTTCCCTCTACTGATAAACCATGAAAAGAACCTTGAAGCTTCTTTTATTAGTAGTATGTTAACCAAAATCCTAGTGATCTTTATAGGAAATTTTGAAATTCTCTGAAGCCTGTAAGGGTAGGAGGCTATCTCTGAAGAAGTATTGGCTATAAATAGTTTAATGAAAAGAGTTCTCTGTGCGCCCTTTTGCTTCATGAGGAATGGTTAGTGATCTTTAGATTAGTGTTATGATGCTCTCTGCACCTCCATTTGCTTTAAATTATTTCTAAAGCTGTATATTCAGATTATCTCTAGATGATATGATCTGTACATATGAGAATATTGTGAGTGTGTAGATTCATGTATCCCAAATATGTGACAGTTCAATCAAAAATAATTTAAACTTATAGTTGTAAATGTCATGATGAAAGTATCAATAAATGGTTTTTAATGTTTAATTCATAAGTATATGTTTTGATATTAATTTAAAAGACTATAAAGCAGATTTTAAAAAATAATCTCTTTCTATTAGATTATGCACATTTAAACAATAAGTGGCTCAGGCAAAATAAGTCATTTTAATGTCATCTGTGATGGATTTTTCTTGACAGCTACTGTAAATTACAATTACACTGCTTCTCTCTGCACATGAAAGTAAGCACTGCAATAAATTATCTTTTATTTCAATCCATCATGTCTGCTTTTTGGAAACAGAAAACCTCAAATAAAAGTTCAGTACTATTATAAGAAAAATACAGTAATTTGTGATCCAGCTTGAAACAAAAAAATGTACCACTCTCAGAAAACAGTTGTTGGCTTTCAAAAATATTACTAATTGTGCTTAAACATTCCTTGTCATTTAGAGGGAATCCTTGGACTCGTGCATTCCTTCAAAGACTACTGTTTAAAATAAAAGCCTGGAAAGACCGAACTTGGAAAATCAGGAGCCATTTAATTAGAGATGTGACCGTTTGGAAATTAATGCTGTTTATAGGATTCATGTAAAAATGGTGATACAATGATTGCCATGTATATTTTTATTTCTTGAGAAGAGTATGACTTAAACACAGTACTCCTCTGCCCTCTTGGGGAATGTATTCTTAGTCACAAAATGTACTTGATATGGATTAAGAATTTTAATTTATCTACACAATACTTCAACTGAGGAAAACTACCTCATGAAAGGGAATTAAATGGAAGGAAACCGTCACAAAGTGAAATTCCTTAAGAGAGGAACCATAACTGAAACATGAAAAGTAATAATAGGATGATTTCGAAGGAAGCTCATAAAGGACACCTGTACATCTTCTTCCTTATCTCCCCTCTTGTCCCTCCCCAAATAGTCCCTATGAAGGGCTGCAAATCCTAAATGCACACAGGCTCATGGATGAGTGTTGTACTGTCTGAGAGGATTTTTCGTTAGTGAAAAATCAGAACAGAACAGCTAACACCAGGAGGATTCTTTTCGTTTCAGCAGAAAGAAGGCAGATCTGAGTGGGAATGTCCCAGGGCAAGAAGACCCTGAAGCTCAGGAGGGGTCAGGGCCCTGTGAGGGCTGGTGCCAGGGAGCAACCTCGGCATTTCTCAGGCAGCCCTGCCCACCCAGCTGTTTCCCTTTCCCTCCACACACCAGTGATGTGAAGCACACGTGCTCCACCTTCCCAGCCACAGTCAAGGTGACCACCCCCTGGCTTTCAGGCTTGAGTGGAATTTGCTACAACAGGTCACTTGGATTGTCTCCTACGAAGTTAGATTTAAACCCTAGAGTCAGGGCAAATAATCTCATGCTTCCCGTATATTCCAAAATAGTAGAAGGGGCATGATTTTTAAATAGTAAATGGGAACATTAGTGAGATTTGATCCCATGCAGTCCCTGTTAGTATGCTTTAAAAAGCTCACTACAAATCTGAAAGGGAAATACCCTGAAAGGCAGACCGAAATCTATACTTAGCTCCTGGGAATCAAGCATTGAGATGGTGCTCAGCCAAGGAAGTGATCGAAATCTGTCCTGTGCTTTTCCTGTTTCCACCTGGCTGTGAAATCCTGACCTTTGCATTCATGACACACACAGTCTATGATACTCCTATAACTGTAAGTTCCACCAGGATCCAGGCAGTAAATTGTAGGAGAATGCACTCAAATATCTTTAGCCACCTTGTAATTGCACAGCTTCTTTTATGAAGAGGAATGAGAGGTGTGATGGTGGAGGGACCCCAAGTGTTTTTTCAGAGTGGGCTTTCTTCCTCTCCTCTCATCAGAAATTAAAATGAAGATTGCCATTGTAACACACATTTAAGAGGTAGCCGTCATGCCTGCCAATCAGTTAGATCCTAGGTTGTTGTTTTTTTTTTTTTTTTCCCTTTAAGGAAAGAAAATAGGAGAACAGTTTATATTGAATGTTCTTAGAATCATTGAGGTTTGTTGGGACTGAAGTCACCTAATTTGCAGTTTTAGGTAGAACCCATTCTTGTAAAAAAAAAAAAAAGTCTAGATCATTATTGTCTTTTCTAATGATCTCTCCTCCACCCTATATCCACTCTCCATTCTCAGTTTTTATTCAAAAATTGTGTGGTACAAATAGAAGCACCTTGGGAAAGTTTTTAAACCTCCTGCCCCAAGTGCAAAGACACACAGAGATAACTATAACCATAAAGTACAGCTTTAAGAGAAAAATCTTGACTTGTTATTTTTGTCATTGACACGTACATAGCTTACCTATTTCTGCTTATCACTTACATGGAAATTAAGTCTGAATGAGAGGCTGTCCATCTGCTATTTATAGTGACATCCTGATCTAAGGGAAGGTCTCTTGCAGGTCTGGAGATGAAAAGTAAACATGTTCAGAGATAAGTAGATTGACATGAATGTCTTAGAGATGCCGCTTTTGAGTTCATGTTCAACTAAACCTAGGCTCTACTGGAAACTCTGGTTTGGGATCTAGGAACTTTGATAAGAACTTAAATAGTAATCCTGTAAATTCTGATCCATTGTTATGATTAGATTTAGGGCACTAGGCCCCTCTTCCACATGAAAATACAAATTTTTTTTTTTT
>PITA01002122.1:57111-128726 GCA_004023965.1 Spilogale gracilis | reverse complement strand
GAAAATACAAATTGTTAATGGTTTATATGTTCTTATCTTTCTGGTGCTTCTAGAAATGAGTGTGTTCACCTGATTTCAAAAACAATTTCTTAACTTTGTAAATGAGGATTTTAGGGTTGAATCCAGACTTCGTTTATATGTAATAGATGGAAGCCAGTACATTTGCATATAGAAAGAACTAATATAGCATTAAGAATGAGGAACCACAATACTAGCTTCTCTTAAGCATCATGGTGATGAAAAAGCATTCTGTGTGAATTTCGTTAATGCCATAAGTTTTGAGTGGAAGTCCCTAATGATGACAAAGTTTTGGAGTATTTCAAGGATGTTGACAATGCAATTTGACTTTTTGTATGAGTGTGTCTGTTTCTAAAATGTATAACGTGTTGAAATAGGCCAGAATAAGGAAACTATAAAAGTAGGAGGTCACATTTCTAGATTGCATTTTTGTTTCTCTGTTCAGTTCCCAAATCACTAGTAATTTGCACAGTCTTTGGTGAAACCTTATACAAACCAAGCAAGTTTTTATGACCTGCATTCTGTGCACTTGGCTCTGCATACGGATTCGTATATGTATGCACGCATGCTCATTTGTTATCTAAAAGTGGCCTGGTTTGAAGGCTGTACTAAGGTAAATGAAGCAAACTGCTGTGTTAGGACATACCTTTTTTCTTCATTTTTGCAAAGGGAGTCATTGCATGCAATGGCAAAAATTTTAATTATTCCAGAAGAGTGAAAACATTGTTATCTGACTCTAAATATAACTGATTTTTTCTCTTTATCTAAGTATGCATTAAAAACTTACCGAATTTAATTAAATATGTTTTTTGGTCACTTTTAAAGCCACATAACTCATCAGAATGGTTTCCAAGTCTGTCCACATTTTGTGGGACACGGGATAGGATCTTACTTTCATGGACATCCGGAAATTTGGCATCATGGTAAGGCAGTTAATTTGGGAGCTGTTTATTGGATGGAATCAGAATAAGGCAGTTTTGCTTCTGATGTTCCTCTAACTTTGACTTCATATGATCATCCTTTTGCCTTTTGTGCATATGCATGTGCCGCGTGGGGGGGCGGGCAGTTACTTATAGTAACCAGCACATTACTATGTTACTGGATTAGAGCCCACCAGTTTCAATCTCAAAATAGAGTTTCTTTTGCTTTTTGTCTTCCCTGAAGGGTGATGGCTGGAAGGCACAAGGGATATTTGTCTAGAAAAAGTTACTGAAAACAAAATATCACTGCATCAATGTCCCAGCAGCATACACATATGACTGTTTTCAGTTTTTCTTTCTCTACCCCCTTCTCTAACTGCTGATTGTTGTGGTTAAACTTCATTACATACTACACAGCGTTGACAGTCGATGTATTTAGCAGCATGTACTCTTCAGTGATTTCTAGATTATACCCACCCTTGTATTCCTTCCCCTGAACCTCCTGCTTTTCACTGTCTGGGTATGCACCCTACAATGAGAAGGCAAGGGTGGGCCAGAAGCAGTGGTTAGGTAGGAGGCAGTTCTATACCCCAAGCGGGGCTGCAGGGACTGAAGGAAAGTTGGGCCTTGACCTGTGTGCTTGGGTAGGAGCAGCCTCTAGAAGAAATACTGTCTAGAACCCATTCCCTGGAAGATCCTCATGGACCCAGCAGGTCAGAATTCCTTTTGCACCAAAGAGCCCCACCTGAGGCAGCTCAGGAGTACAGAAAGTGACGCAGGCATGTGCCCCACCCTGCACCAACACCTGAAGTTATTTCAAGTCACCCCTGTCCTAGCCTTCTGCTTTAATCTGCACCCTAAGGGGCTGCCTTCCCTTTGTATCAGTTCCCAAGATGGCTTTCTCTTTGGGGTGGTGGGCAGGTCCTAGGACCCGGTGAAGCCAAGAGACCTGAAAGCCAGTGGCTAGGGGACCGTGGAGGGTGTCTAAAACATGCAACAGGTGTCTAAAACAGCCTCGGCTGCCTCTGCTTAGCCTTGATGCACCCTTCCCAGGGGCCTTGACCCCAAGCAAAGAAAATGCAAGGGGTAAAGCTCAGAACCCCTGTGTTTAACCCCCTGGTGATAGCCACTACCAGGATTCTAGAAATCTCCATCCTTCCTTGTACCCTAAAAGAAAAAAACCAAAGTGACCAAGGCCTTTTTGAGCAATCCTGTCCCTCTAATTCTGTTTCCTTCTTTCTCTCCCATTTCTCACTCCCCCTACCCCATATTTTTTGTTTTGCAGCAAATGACAGCGATCTACTCATGGAGGAGGGAATGGCATTCACCATAGGTCAGTGCCCAAGCTCCCCTTTAGAGAGCCCTGGCTCCCTGGATCAAGGCAGCAGTGCTGGCCTAGGCCAGGCAGTCCCGTGAAGGAATAATAAAGCCAATCAGCGTAATGAAATAATTCAGATGCATAGCAAATCTGATTAAATAATATCCTCAAGCCCCATCTTCCTAAATCAGATACTTACCGACACATTTAGGAGACGGCAGTCATCCAACCTCTAATTCTGTTACCAGCGTAATGCAGTGTTTGGGTTGTTTTGGTTTGGTTTGGTTTGGTTTGGTTTGGTTTTGGGTTTTTGTTTTTGTTCTTTTAATTTTCCCAGTAACACCCAGTAACTAGAAATGATCGTGTCCCTTACTGTCGGCTAGCTAGTGGTACGTACTGTCTGCCCATTCCTGGCTGATCATGTGATTGGTGTCACCACCAAATTCTAATCATCTAAGACCCTAAAGGCATCATATTTCTGACTGTGGTACTTAATGGAGAAGCAATTAGAGTGAAATAAGAAAATTGTTATTTGCTGATTAATGAACATTTTAAGCATGTTTTAAAAATTCAAATATTTTTAAAAACTGACTGGTATTTATAAGAGGGACTGGTGTTCGGGTGGTTATTATCCACGGGGTCCTAATTAAGGCTTGATTAAAATGCCCTTTTTTTCTCAAAAAAAATTACGAACTAGGCAACTTCATACATTTTTTAATGCAATAGTGTTTCCTCTTCCTACTGTTTAGTTTGTAATATACTATGTAAGCAACATCAATTATCAGCCCTTGTGAGATGACAACAGGAACCCATGGGGGAAAGTACTTGGGGGGAGGGAAGGAGAACCTTCTCTTTTTTCATAATCAGCCAGAACAATATTTGACAAGAATATGATTAGATCACTGCAGTAAATATTTTCCCTCTTACAGAGCCAATCATAACTGAGGGATCCCCTGAATTTAAAGTCCTGGAAGATGCCTGGACTGTGGTCTCCCTGGACAATCAAAGGTGTTTGCTTTCGGTGCCACTGCTTTTAAATGATAGGGAAGGGAAGGTTGGTCTGGCGATCCCCCGCGAGCTGCTATTCCCCGCCCCGCCGGCGCTCTCGCGCGTCCTGACCGCTGCCGTGTGTGTTTCAGGTCCGCCCAATTCGAGCACACAGTTCTCATCACATCAGGGGGCGTGCAGATCCTGACCAAACTGCCCCACGAAGCCTGAGGAGCCGCCCGAAGGTCGCAGAGGCCGGGTGCTTTTTATCCTAAATTGCTGAAATCCAGCTGGAGAACTTTTAGAAAACGCAGGCGAAAGGGAGGTCACGCAGTAACCAACCTAGCTTCTAAGTCTTGGAAAAACCCCGTGGGGACTGGGGACAGTTGGGAACTCCGATCTCAAGCCCTACGTTGGCCCCGCGGCTTGAGCTTCTGTGAGAGCTTGGTTTCCTACCGTAGGAAACAATTGGGGGGGGGGGGCATTGGGGATGCCCGGGTTTAGCATTTCTAGAGATGCATGGTTTTCTCTTTCCCTTCTCTTGACTGCCCAAGTAAAAAGCTTTTCCCGCCTAAGCCCTTTGTGTTTGTGGTCCTTGCGTCTCTGACAGTTAACTAGAGAGAGAGGGTGGGTGGCTGGTTAATTTTTGAGTCTCTGAACTTTTCACATGGGCAGCTGGGGGGAAAGAATGAGCCTAGATTTTAGCTGGGAATTTTTAAAAGGTCTCTTCTTTCCCCCTTATGGATCCCACATTGGCACTAGCCCTTCCAGTTCTTTCCCCTTCATAGCTGCTTTGTGATGAAAAGATTAGCCAGCAAACTGGGGTTGGTTATAGACATTTCCTTGCCTGTGAACCCTGCGTCTGGCCTCTATAGGGCTTTCCAGTCTACAGACATGACTGTCCTGGTCCTCTGTGGCTCCTCCTCACATCCCTCACCCTGCCCCAAGCGGCCATCCCTGAGGTTACTTTTGAGGGACCCTCTCTCCCCTCCATCTCACACATGCACACACACACACACACACACACACACACGACTCTGTTGCACTAGAAATTTGAACATTGCCCACCCGCCCCCTGTCCAGATGTGAATAGCGTCCTAGCCCCTAAGCTGACCTCTCCCCATATTGGCTCCCTCTGGACTTTGCTCTCCTGCTGGAGACCCAGAGGATTCTAGCAGGAGAATGTATGGAAACTTTTGAGGGCAAGAGCCAAGTTAGGTGGGATTGCAACTGGCAAGTCTGCAGCTCCACCGGCTTCAGAAGCAGAGAATCCAAGCACCCACATTCTGAATTTCCCAAAGGCCCATTCTGATCAGAATACCCTCTCTTCCTCAGCACACACTACTCCTCCTCCCGGCACCTGTTCACACCTGGGCTCAAGTGAAGAGATGCTGCGCACATAGAGAATAGCCCCCCTCTGATTATGGTTTTAGGAACAAGTTCTGTGAGGGAGTCCAGGGAGTCAGGGGTTGTGCTAACTTTTGTTTCTACTGAAGTGGGTTTTACGAAGTTGCCACCCACTAACTATAGCTTGGGCAGGAGAGCACCAAGGAAATACAAGCATCTGTAGTTGCCATGACAGGTGATCTCTGTGATCAGGACCCAAGAGGCAGTTGTCTTTGTGGCACAGAGTGTGGACGAAGAGATAGGAAACAGGCTGATAAGCACACTTGGAAAAGTGGATAATTCAAGCTTTTCCCTGAACTTGGATTCTCTTGGGCATCCTCCAATCCTTCCAGCTCCCTTTCTCTGAGCCCAGGGATGGAGAATTTGGACAGAGGCGATTCCAATTCGAGTGGATCTGAGAACTGGAAAAGCTGAGGGAGGAGCTGAAGATTTACAAGGACTACAGAAAAACTTTCTGGAGTTCTCAAGGCATTGGTGAAGCAAAGGCCTAGAGACTGAGACTGCGGCTCCGGAACAATGTAATTCTCCAGGAGGGAACCTGGCCCAGATGGCCTTGGGAGAGGTTTGCCAGATAATGATTCCACTTCTCTTCTAGAGCAATCAGACTGCAATGTTAGCCTCTTATCTTACTACAGATCAGTTTACTCCAAGTTCCCCAAGAATAATTTTATTAGGACCACAGGATTTTACCAACCACTGGGATAACATGCTGTTTGTGCAGCAATTATTCCGAGGTGGAAGTATTTATGGGACAGGTTTATAACCCTATTTATTAAAATAACTAAGCCTAGTTTAAACATGATACACAGGTATGTGTCTATATATCAGCACTAGCCAATACCAGCAACTCCGTAGGAAACAAACTTGATTTAGAACGAACTCCGTTTAACATGCTTTGCAGTTGAAGTTAGAAAGCAGATTTAAAAATACCTTGTGCACCACCACCAACAACCACCATCACCTTCCAGCTGAACTGGCCCCAAAACTCACCCGGGGCCGTGGGGATTTCAGCCCACGCATTCCTAGGGCTGACACCACCCGACGGGTCCTGCGGTGTCTCCCACAGGTTCTACTCGGAATTCGGGACTCTCAGGATAAATGTGAGAGTTTTGTTTCCTGTCAGAGTTGGGACAGGCAAAGATCTAAGCAAACCAACGTTTCCGAACAGGTGTCATCTTAGCAGTGAGGGTGGGTGGAGTGGGAGTGGAGATAAGATCGCACACTGGCAAGCTGCTCCACGCCGGGTGTCTCAGCGCCCGAGGGCCCCGGCACAGCGCCCCTCCCCGGACCTGCTTTTCTGGGGCAAAGAAATAATTCCCCAGTGTAGACACTCCCTCGCACACATATAATTCATTTCTAAAATAAACAAGGCTCTGAAGCCGGTTCCCGAGGGGGCGCGCCCTTTGTTCCACGGAGCTAGCCTGATACTCTGCGCTGGAAAGGCTTGGATTCCCTCTTCCAGATGTGGACAGAAAGCCCTATAGACGACGGTCGCGGCCCGTGGCCGCCTCTCTCCCCTTCCCCCGCTTTACAGTTCTCTGGAATAAACTGTCCGTGGGCCGCCCAGCCGTCGGGTTTCCTCGTGTATAGCCCTGAGCGCCAGAAGTCAACAGCCACTTCCCTCGGTTCCCACCCCGACCCGGTGCCAGCAGCCGCGATCACTTACGTAGGCTGGGCCCGCTAGAGGTGCGCGCAAGAGACCAGGGGCCCGCGCGGCATCCTTGCTGCTGTGCAGTTAGCACCGCACCGCACTGCACCGGACTCCACACCCCGAAACAGGCGCTAGGAAGGAGCAATTAAAACCACAAGTGCAACACGGAAATCAAGAGGAGTCGAGCGGTTCCAGGAGTAGTCTGGTGGTGGAGTCATTAGCTGGTTGTTGCTACAAAGCATCACCCTGTGGTTCGGTGATTAAGGGGGAAAAGAAATCTTTTTAAACGTTGGCAGACCAGTTATTGGTTTGAAGCATTTTTTTTTTTTGCTTTTGTTTTCCTTTTTGCTCCAACCACACTGCCTGAAATATTGCTACCCCAATATCATGCCCTTAAGCCGAAGGAGAGGAATTCCGCGGGCAGCAGCTGCAGCTACAGAAGTTAAAGAAGAGAGAAGCCCCTTCCACTAATATCTGTAACGACAGCACCAATGTAATTTGTTTTGAATGTTCATTTTTATTGGTGTTCCCTCTGCCAAAATGTGCTTGATTACAGAGGCTTGTCCTGTGATCATTGCGCACTCCAGGCAGGGGAAGGTGCATCGTGGAAGGTTCAGCTCAGGCCAGATCAAATCCCGGGCTGTTTAACGCTGAAAGGCTGCATGTTGCTATTAGTGTTAAATATATGGCTAATTATGCGTATGAAAATTAAACATCAGTGTTATGCTAATGGGGCGCCTTCAGCTGTGGATCCGAGCACTTGAGACTACCATTTAATCAAATGAATCAGTAACTAATACATCTGCACGTGTGAACTTTCACAAGATCATTTCCCCGTTCCCGTCACACCGCTAAATTATGAAAGAAATAATTATCAACACTTTCTAATTACCTAACAAAGTAATTTGGGATTCACCGTGGGACTGGCGGGATGGGGAACCAACAGCCCCTCGCAGACAGCGTGGTGCGCGCCACGCCTCGTGGGGGTGGCTGTGTGGTGGCGGCGGCGGGGGGCTTTTGTGAGCTTTTCTGTACCTAGCGCCCCAGAAGACAGAAGGCGCCGGTGCCAGCTTTTGCCAGCCCTCCCCCCAGGCCCCGTGGCGCCCGCTGTGACCACTGGAGATGAGCAGGGTCCTGGGCGACAATGAGAGAGACGTGTCTGTAACCAGATCTGCGCGCCTACCACTGGCCTGGTTTTGCCGCGGGTTTCCGGGGTCCTAGGACTCCTAAACCCCGGGTACTCTTGCCAGACCCCAGGAGGCCGGAAAATGACCACCCGGTATCCGAGGCTCCCGAGGCTCAAGCCGAACTGAGCCCGGCGGCTCCTCAGCTCCACTCAGCGCCGCGCCCTTGGGGCGAGTGAGTCCGGGGCCTTCCGCGCAGAGGGAGTGGAGGGGAGAAGGAGGCGGAGGAAGGTTGGGAGGGAAAGAGGGTGTGTGTGTTGGGGGGAGGGGGCGGTGCGGCCGCCTTTCCTGGGAGGAGAGGCGCGGGTTCCTGGCTCTCCGCGCGCTCTGCTTTAATCAGACCGGTGCAGCCTCGAGCTGGAGTGGCCAGCTGGGCCTGGAGCAATGCGAGCGGGCCCCAGGGAGCGGCGGCGGCGGCGCGGCGGCCGAGTGAGTGAGTTCGCCGGGAGGGCCCCATACCCGACCTCAGGGATGTGGCAGAGCGGACGCGGGCCCGGGAGGCGCCGCCAAGGAGAGCGCTGCGCTAGGCACGCGACTCTTGGGAGCACAGCGCTCTGTTGGCCGCCTCTGGGACACCCCCGGCCCCGCAATGCGTGACTTCGCACTCCAAGGCCGCGGCCGGGCTCCAGAGACGCCCTAGCTGAGCGCTGGACCGGGTGACGGCGCCTAGGAGAAGCGGTGCCCCTGTCCCGGTGTGGAGGGCGGGCGGAGGGTGGGGACAGGCGTGGGGGGGAGGGCGGCTGCGCCGAGCTGCTGATGGGTTTTTGGGAAGTAAGGCGCGCCGGGGAGGCGGGAGGCTGAAGAGCCACGGGCCGCTGAGGTCCCGGCGCGGGCGCTGCAGCCCATTGTGCGCTCCACTCGGCGCGCTCTGTTGCAGAGGAGCCCCGGCCGGGAAGTGTGGACGCGTTTCTCCCGAGGCCGGGCCGCCTCGCCCGCTCTAGTCCAGCGGAGCCGGAGCGCCTCGGACCAATCCCCGGTGATTATGCAAGACAGCGGACCAATCAGCTCCGCCAGCTCATGAATATTTATGACCTTGGCTGAGTCAAAGCTTTGAAGCGAGTTTGGGGAGCTCGGCAGCATCATGCTTAGACTTTTCAAAAGAGACAAACTCCATTTTCTTATGAATGGAAAGTGAAAACCCCTGTTCCGCTTAAATTGGGTTCCTTCCTGTCCTGAGAAACACAGAGACCCCCAAAAGGGAAGCAGAGGAGAGAGAGACCCACACCCAGACCCCGCGAGAAGAGATGACCATGACCACCATGCCAGAAAGTCTCAACAGCCCCGTGTCGGGCAAGGCGGTGTTTATGGAGTTTGGGCCACCCAACCAGCAAATGTCTCCTTCTCCCATGTCCCACGGGCACTACTCCATGCACTGTTTACACTCGGCGGGCCATTCGCAGCCCGACGGCGCCTACAGCTCGGCCTCGTCTTTCTCCCGACCGCTGGGCTACCCCTACGTCAACTCGGTCAGCAGCCACGCGTCCAGCCCCTACATCAGTTCGGTGCAGTCCTACCCGGGCAGCGCCAGCCTCGCCCAGAGCCGCCTGGAGGACCCAGGTACGTGCGCCTGCCACGGAGAGGGAGAGGAAAGGGTACGGAGGGAGCGAGGGAGAAGGAGGGAGGAAGGGAGGGAGGAAGGGGGGGAGGAAGAGAGAGAGGAGGGAGAGAGAGGTGGGGGTGGGGAGGGCGCCGGAGCAATGGAGGTTTCGGATATCAATCTATGTTTGGATCTTTCTCATAGCAAAGAAAAGATTTTTTTTTTAATTCCACCCAATTTGCAACTATCCAGCAAAGGATAAGTCCGAGAGCGTCCCCTGGCACTGTCTGGGCCTCTGGGCGGCTCTGTGCGCCGAGCACACAATGCCCCTTTGGGAAACAGAAACCCACATGTGCATGTATTAGTCTCAGTAATTATTTATTGCGTAGCTCTATAAACAATGTATGCAATTAAGGGTAATTAAACCTCAACTACCTCTTGCAAAAATATAGCAAACTTTCTCTGCAAAGGCAGGAACTGCACGCCTGGGAATTGCCCCAGTCCGCCTGCAGTAGCCCGAGTCCGGCCTTCGGACTTTACGGGACACTTCCCTGGCTTTCGGAGTTTCTTGAGCGTTCTCTCTCCGCCCAGCCTCTGCCACCCCTCGGTTGCCACTCGCCCTCACGCCCCGCACTAAAGGCTGTCCCTGCATTAACAGCAGCCCCCGCTTCTGCTGTATCTCCAGGGGCTGACTCCGAGAAGAGCACGGTGGTGGAAGGCGGTGAAGTGCGCTTCAATGGCAAGGGGAAAAAGATCCGCAAACCCAGGACCATTTATTCCAGTTTGCAGTTGCAGGCTTTGAACCGGAGGTTCCAGCAAACTCAGTACCTAGCTCTGCCCGAAAGGGCGGAGCTCGCGGCCTCCTTGGGACTCACGCAGACGCAGGTACATTGCCGCTGCCCCTCTGCTGAGCGGGCTTTCCGTGGCCGGCCTGCGCCCAGAGCTTCACTTCTCGCTCTCTGAGCCTCAGGGTCAGAGACGTGTGTGTGTCCGTCCCCGTGTCCCACCGGAGCTTCACTTCTTGTTCTCTGGGCCACAGGGTGGGAGACTTGTGTGTGTGTGTGTGTGTGTGTGTGTGTGTCCATCCCCGTGTCCCACCCTTGGCTCTCCCGGCCTCTTTCCTTCTTCCCTAGTTCTCTCTGTCCCGGCTCCATCACTGCACTCTGTACTCGGCGCTGCCTGCTGCCCGGCCCTCACTCCCTGGACAATCTGATTAGGGCATGGAAGGATTTCCCTAGAGGTTTTGTTTGGGGACTCTGAGGTCACACGTGCCCGAACAACTGGAACAATAGACACTGGGCTTAATCCCTTCTTTGCCTTTAAAGTGTGTGGCTAATCACTGAGCCTCTTGTCTTCCTCCTCCTCCTCACCCGGGTTCGGGTAAGGGGAAATCCTTTCCTCTGCCTTCTCACCTCCCAAGTCCCAGACCCTGGGACCTTCCTTCCCCGATTGCTCTAAGACTCTGGGGAGTCCATGGGCTTTCTGATCAGGACTGGCACAGTTTTCCAAAGTCTGGGCCAGGAGCTGGAGCAGAGCTGGGGAGAGCAAGCAGACACTAAGGAAAGGTTGATGTAAGTCCAAAGGAAAAGTTTAACAAAACCTCCTCAGTCAGTCCCTAATTCACTCAAGGGCAGAAACGATGGAGCAAAGAGCATCGTGGCATTGCAAATAAATTTCCTCCACTCCTTTCCTCCACTCTATTCTTTTATTAATGTTCATATTGGACTTGAAGACCCAATGTTGTGCAGGCACTGCTTCTTCCCCCAGATGATTGTCAGGGCCCGGCTGAGTCCCTGACAAGCAAAAGCCTGGATACCCCCCTAACTCCTTACCACCACGCCCCTTTGGCTCTCTGAGAGCTGCCCCTGCAAGGCCACCAGCGGTTGGCAGCCTGACCTGGGAGGCTTTGGTTTTTATAGATGGTGGGGTTCTGCTCCTCCAGCAGGGAGCTGCCCAGTCTTGCAGGGCGGTGAGGGGGTTCCTTTCTCCACTGTCCCACCACCCCTATACCTCCCCCACGACCACGATTAGACACAGTGGACCTAGCCGAGTCACATTATTGTCCGCTCTTGCAGGTCAAGATCTGGTTCCAGAACAAGCGTTCCAAGTTCAAGAAACTGATGAAGCAGGGCGGGGCTGCTCTGGAGGGTAGCGCGCTGGCCAACGGTCGGGCGCTGTCTGCCGGCTCCCCGCCAGTGCCGACCGGCTGGAACCCCAACTCCTCATCTGGGAAGGGCTCGGGCGGCAGCGCGGGTTCCTACATCCCCAGCTACACGTCGTGGTACCCCTCGGCGCACCAAGAAGCTATGCAGCAACCCCAGCTCATGTGAGGTTGCCCGCCCGCACCCTCCCGCCTCCTTTCCGTCTCCCCAGGTCCGGGCCCCTCCCGCCTCCCGGTCCATCTACCCTGTCCGCAAGCCCTGGGCCTGCAGAAAGGCCCAGGGGCAAAGAAGAAGGAACAGTGAAGGCAGGATGCCCGCCACCTCCTTGGAGTCTCGCGCGGTCTGGACCGGCGACTTCCAGGCGCCCACGCCCACGCCCTCGATCAGGCCTACCCCGCGCGGTGACAGCAGACAGCAGCCTCTGGACGCAGGCACAATTTCCCCGAGACAGCCAGAGCAGCAAGGCGAGCCAGCTGGACCCGACTCGCCGACCCTCAGCTGTGTGGGACTATCAGGAAAACAACAACAACAACAACAACAACAACAAAAACCACAAAAAACAACCCACAAAAAACAATATAGAAAAAGCAAAAGCTTTTTTTTTTCTGTTCTGTCTGTCTCTTGTCTCCTTTGGCTCTGTATCTGTGCTCTGACGAAGTCGAGGTCCTCGTCTGTCCGCTGTCCTCATTTTGCGGCCTCTGAAAAAAGTCCCCAGGTCGGAGGAGGCTCGGGCTGCTGGGAGGCCCAGTTCCGCAGGCTGGGACGTTTTGTCCTTCCGGACCTTCTTCTGGGCCTGCCTAACCATCTGTGTAGCTCGTTTGGGAACTGGGGAATATTGGAGGGAGGGGGGTTTATTTATTGAGAAATGAACTTCGCCTGAGGGTGGCCAATTCGCAGTTCTGTGGAGCTCAAAGAGCGCCTGGTCCATTACTTCAAATGCACCCGGAAAAACAAACAAGGAGGACCTGGTGATTTTTAACTTATACAGTAACTTTTGTACTTCGCTGGTATGGAGAAGTTGGAACCTAATGCGTTGCATTTAAATGTTCCGTATTATTTTTAAAAGAAAAAAAGAGAAATGAAGCCAACACAATTTTCTCATCGCGGGGGTGGGGGGGAACACTTGGTCCCATTGCCTGGACAAAAAGGAAGATCCTAATTCCCTCCTTGGGGAGTGGAGAGAGGACCCATGGGCAGTGAAGAAAAAGCAGGCAGGCGAACAGGAGTGCCCTAAAGCCAGTGAGCTTTAAAGTAAGATAAAAGCAGCACTAATCCCCAGAGGCTCCACCACAGAATAACGCTAGGCAGCACCCTGGACGCCCAGTCTCCAGTGCAGGATCTAATCGCTGTACATATTATTATTGTTGTTAATTATTATTGTTATTATTATTGTTCCGTAAACATGTTGCACAAGCTTAGCTTTTTTTCCGTTCTGTTGTGTGTGGCTGTAAAACCTGATGCTTTGTGAAATGAGAATCTTGACATTTTACTTGTGAAATTTGGAAAATGTGATCAATTGAAACCAACCGTGTTTTGTGTTCTCTATGTCAAAGTTTAGTTTTATATTGAGAATGTTAACTTATTGCTTTGTATCTTGGGAAAAAAAGAACTTTGTAAATAAGTTATAAAGTTTCTTTGAGACAGTAAAATTATGGTTTCGAGAAAGAACTGCTGTCTGGTGTGGTATGTGAGGGGGTGCTGTGGACTGGATCGGGCCTCCACCTCTGGGGACAGACAACACGGAGGTAGCGATTCCTTCCTCCGAACATACCAGAATAAGGGGCAAGGCCCTCCTGAGCCGCTGGGACCGTCATCTTGCTCTGCTTCCGACCATCCCCACCTGGGTTAGAAGGGTGGGCAGCGACTGTCTGGCAGGGGTCCTGGAAGGGGGGAATCAGAACAGGTGCTGTGTGATGGAGCCGAGTCTTAGGAACCAAAGGGACTGTGAAGGCTGGCTAAGAGGAGATGAAAGCAGAGCTCAAAGGTCGCCGGTATGGGAGACTTGAGTGCCACCCCTCACCCGGTTACCTCGCCGGAAGCCTAGAGGACTGAAAGCAGAGACGCTGAGCTTTGCCCCCTCGCCTTCGACGCGGTCTAGCCTTCCGGCTTTTGCTTGCCCGCAGGGCGCTCGATCCCGACGCGGAAAAGACGCGGCCAGACCCGGGAAAGGGGCCGGAAGGACTCCTCTGTCGGGCTACACCCAGTCAATCAGAGAGCTCTGGGGGGGACAGTCCCAAGGCGCAACCTGGGCCCCTCCACAGTCACTCCCATTCATTGGGTTCATCCACAACGAGGAGCCCCTTCCTTCCTAATGATCCCCAGCTTCTCTCCGCGCCTCAAATGGAAATGCCAAGGGAGGGCTCCACCGACTCCTTGGAACCCCGGCACTGGCAGAGTCAAGCCCCCCCCCCCCCCAGCTCGACAGTCCTGAGGCCAGGTCAGTAAGGGGGCACCTCCATTGGAACGCTCTGATGAATTCTCTCCGGGACAAAGTGGACTCCAAGCAACTAGAAGCAGACTGGCTTCCTTCCACCCGGTGGACCGGCGTCTCACCCCAACCTCAACCCCAGACCTCACAGCCGAGTGGAGGAAGCTCGGGGAAGCTGCTGGACCCGACGGACTGCTTTGAGCGATTCCGCTTCCCTGGCACTCGCCTTGCGACACTGCTTCCTGCCGGCTGGCCCTCCGCCTTTGGGGGGGCCCTTTGCAGTGCGTGGTGGGGAGCAAAGCGAGGAAGACAGTGATCTGTGTTGTGACAAGCACCCATTTTTCAATTGGTGCTGGTGAAAGAGCAGATGCTCCAGACTCTTCTGACGCCCTTTGGGAAAGGGAGGGGAAGTGGTGGAGGGCGGTGATGGAGGGAGTTGGGGAAATAATGGGGGATGTAGCCGGGGACCTCGAGGCCCCTTCAGGGCCTGGGATTGGGGCTTTTCCTCTGTCGCAGGTCTCCAGAATCCAGAACGCAAATGGGGGAGATCAAATCTCAGAGGCGGGAGCTGACCGGCCTCAAAGCTGAGGGGGAGTACAGGATTTCCCAGGCTGGGTCCCTACGCTGGGGTAGGGAACTTTCCGGATTTGGTTTTCCCCAGAGATGTGGCTTTGCTAGAGGGGAGGTTTTGGTCGGTTGCTTTCACACATCCAACTCCGGTGAAGCAACCAGGGCCCGGCGCCTGAAGCCACAGGCAAGATCTGTTTGGTCAAGCGGATTTTAATATTTGAGATATTAGCTTATACTAATTTAATAATCTCTTGCTAACAGTTCAAATAGAGAAATTATTAGTTTTAGCTCAGCGAAGGCGGTCTTTAGTTAGGCTCTATTATAATTATAAGCGGTTGCACTTTTAAAAAATGTTAATCTCAATATAGGCCTAATTAATGCTGCCTTGTTACTGACAAGTAGTTCATCAAATATCTGATTCAAAGATTTTCATAATGAGTATATTAATTAAACTATGAATAATCTAAAGGTGGTTATATTTAAACAATACCTCATTATAATGATTAAATACTGATTTCGAATATTATGTCTTAACAATTGTCACTTAGAAAACACAACCTTTCCTTATGTATGAGTCTGTAATGGCAAAATGCAATTTTGGGATTTTTTCCCCCTTGTTCAAAAAATGTGAACCTCATTTTAAAACACTTCTGAAATAGGTTACACACAGCTTAATGATTATCAAAATGACTCTTTTCTGCAAAAAAAGACCCCAAAGTGCGCGTACAGCTGCAAACCCGAGAGGGTCAGCATCATTTCACTGTATTCTCTTCTTGATTACAAGCCGGGCCCATCAAACACAACATAATTACAGTAATTTCAGGTTTATTTATTCTAATGCAGTTTCCCCATCTCTCTGGTAATTATGAGCAATTTTTTCGCCCAGGGAATCTTTTTGCATTAACAAAAGAGATAACGCACTGAAAGCCAAATTTGCTGTGCATTGAGAAAAGGGGGAAAAAAAAATCAAATAGGTGCGAGCTGCCATCTCTGCAATTCCCCGGTACCGGAGCCTGCAAATTGCTTGCAGGTGTATGGAGCAAGCTTGTCAATGGCCAGGCCTCCAAATTAGCAAATGCACAGCGTCAGAGTAGTGAAGACAGACTTAGCAAAATTGCCAAACAACAGATACCTCTTTAATATCTTCTCTCACACACACTAGCTCTAAAAGGGGCAAGGGTGGGGGTGTAGGGGCACAAGCAACAACCCCCAGCCCCCTTCTCACTGGTCTTAGCTTTCATAAGCCTAGGACTGAGTGGCCCTGCAAGTGGTAGTCCAGTTGTGCAAGAATCCAGGTTCTAAATCTAGGCAATATTTTAAAAATCTGAAATTGAAAACATGTTTATAGTTCACAGCTTTCCTTCATTGATTATTATGTTTTATTTTTAGTTCTTTCTTTTTGGGATCTGAACCTGGCCTGGGTCAGATGGCTCTTCAGCATTCCCCTAGTCTGCACTAGTTTTAAGAGCTACAAAAAGTTTTTTAAAAATCCTCTATCTATATGTACAGAAATATGAATTTAGTCTTAGAATTGTTTGATGGAGAAGTTTACTAAATCACTTCTCTTGAAGAAATTGTCCATTTCTGTCACCTATGGAAAAGCAGGTCTGGGTACTGGATATAGAACCTGAGATACTTGATCCCAAGAAAAAATTGAGAGGAAAGAAGCAACCCAGATCCCTGACTATATATATATATATATATATATATATATATATATATATATATATATATATATATATGTATTTTAATCCTGTTATCTATCTTTTTCTTTCTGTATCTTTTAAAAATCGATTTTAGATTTATCTGGGTTTTGTCCAGCCACTGCCTGGATTAAACATCTGAAATCACAGGCTAAAGCCAACTTTCCTGCTTCTCACCCCGCACAAGCCATAGACATCTACACCAAATGCAGTACGGTGCGGAAGGGTCTGTCCCTCCCATCATTCAAAGAAACCTTCCTTCAGTCCCCAGATCCACAGCAGACCCCCAACTCCAGTGTAAAGAGGCAAACGGCTCTAAAGGGTACTTCCCCAGGCTCAAGAAACCTGTCACCCACACCCACTCCTTTGCTACCCCCGCCCTCATCCCCCAACCTTCAGGGATTAACACTTCCTGAAACATCAAGTGTTTTTATAAAAAGGAAAAAAATAATCCTGACATCGCTGACAAGAAGTTTTGATGGAAGAATTAGCTGGTGCATACATAATCACTCCCCCACCCTCCTACTCCCGGAGCGGGAGCCGCCTCGGCGGGCGCAGCGCAGCCTTCCAACCCTCTGAAAAATGAAACCAGTTTCCACCCTTACCTTCTTCAGTGTCAATTTCAGATAATCTGGACACAATCTTTGCTAGATCAAATCAAAAGGGTCGAAGGCAGCATTTGGCTGGGAAAATGACAGGAAAGAAAAGGCAAAAAGGCGGGGGGGAAGGGAAAAAAAAGAAAAAGAAAAATAGGAAATACAAAACTGACCACACCAGAGCAAAACAAAACCAGAAAACCAAAAAGAAGCCCCCAGCCCCATCCTCCTATCCTGAGAGTAAAGAGTGGAAAGAGGTCTCCAGGACCAGGCGCCTCCGAGCGCCGCAGGCTTTTTGCAGCGCTGCGCTTGCAGAATAGGACTGAAAATTTCGGCTATATAGCCTCTGTCTTTATAGCTGATGAAAAAAATTGCAGATTATTAGCATAAATGTTTACTCTTCATTACGCTGATGACATTGTGCACTCGAGATCTTGGTAATCTTTGGGAAAATTATGAGTAATTTTTAAAAATTTTAAAGCAGCAGCAGTTACCATGCAATTCAGGCTAATTCTGCGTAGGCTCCGAACGGATATAATTATCGAGGAGTCAAGATGTTATGCTAAAAACTATGCATTGATATTCCCATTTATTATGTACATACAACTTTGACAATGTTGATGCTTGAAATAGCAGGAAATTGTCTTGCGCAAAAATTACAGTCCATATTAGGACATCTGAAATTGCGAAGAATTATATAGTAATTGCAGGCTTTCAGATGGGAGAGCCAGAATGCTCAAACTAGTGCAAATGTGGATAAAATTACAGATCAGAGCAAAAATTAGGGAAAAAGGGGGTCTGGGATTTTTCAGGTTGGCTATAGGATTCCGGAAGTGTCTAATGCCACATGATTGCTGCAGCTTTAGGGGAGACATTCATGCCTCAAATAGCGCCTTGGCCAGGGTGGCTTTAATTGAATTTCTTGGGCTTTTTCTTTTAATAGGGGCAAATGAGAAAATTGGCCACCTAAGGCAAATTTTCACTGTTCTCGTGAACATGTCGAGAAGAGAATCCTTTCCCTGCGTGCCTACTTTTCCCGGTTTGGATGCCACGGAAGCCCGAGCCCCCCACCCTAAATGCCGCGGCAACTATTAAGACAGTGACGGAGACGGGCCTCCCGCACCCTCATGCCGACACTCCTTTCTTCCTTATTTCCATTTCTGCCCTCCTTCTTTCGGCCCCTTTCCCGGATTCTCGCAAGCCCCCTTCACAGAGCAGCCCGGTTGGGCCCAGGAATTTGGGCCAAAGGGCGGGAGGCGGGAGTGGGGTGCGGGAGCAGCGGTCGGATTGAGGAATTGGTGTGAATACGAGCCACCTATTTGGAGGCTTTGGGATGAGGAGGGAAGAAGCTGACGGTTGTCGGGCCCGCCCCGCGGTCCCCTAGGCCCTTCTATAGTCAATACCGTCCCGAGATAGCGCCCCCCAGAAACATTCACTCTCCCCACCTGGGCGGCGCTTCTCTCGAGCGCTCAGACACCCTACGACTTTAAGAAGCTGAGGCCAAGGCCGAGGAGGGATGGGGCGGGGCGGGGGCTGCCCCGGAGGAGGGGGCGAAGCGGCGGCTGCCCGGGAGGAGGGGGCGAAGCGGCGGCTGCCCGCGGGAGAAGCCACCTCGTGTGCGCTGCCACCACTCGGCACATACTAGATTCGGTCGAGGTCCAGGGCCAGAAGTCCCCATTGTTCAGTGAGCGAAGATTTCATTTTTGGGGTGTCGTCTGAGCCTCCTGCACCCCCCAAAAGAGGGCAGGAACGGGAGTGTGGGAAGCCTGCCAGGTTTGCTCCTTGAGGCCCAGGTCTGCCCTCTGGGATTACCCGAGCGCTCTCCAAATCCAGTCCTTCCCTCTCTCTCGCCTCTTTTCGGTCTGCTAAATTCTAACCCTCTGTCTTGCAGCCCTCGCTTGCCCCACGCAGCTGTTCTCCACCTTCCCGGGCTTCACACCTGATCCTTGTGCTCCCCTGGCCCCCAAATCCTTTGCTGGCCCGACCCGGCCCGGGATACAGTTGGTGGCACCGGGCTCCGGAGGATCTCGAAAACGGCCTCTGGACAATCGCGGGAGCGCGGCCACACTGCCGGCAAATCTCTAAGACTTAGTAGTGTTTGCGGTCTGGCCCGACCCCGAGGACGAGTGAGCAGTCGGAGTCGGAGCCCGAGGCGGCCCCTGTAAGAAAGGTCTCTAGAGACTGTGCCTGTGTTCTCACGTGGCGGTTCCGAGTGGCTGCTCTTCCAAGACCTGCCTGCTCTTTCTTTTCATGAAACATATTGTCTCCCCCGCCCCGCCCGGCCCCAGGCCCCAGGGCGGAATGTAACATCTTGTAATGTGGCAATCACTGCCAAAACCGTCCTTGCGAGGGAAACTCCGGCCGGGGGGTGGGGTGGGGGGCCTTGGGGCGCTGTGGGGCCTCCGCATCCGCTCCTGCTGGTGCGTCTAAGGGAGGAGGGGGCGGCGCAGCAGGAAAGGCGCGCGGGGCAGATCCCGGGTGGGGAAGGAGGTCCCGGCAGAGGGAGGCTTCTCTGGGGCTGTTTTGGGTGTCATGACCTTGCCAGAGCGCACCAGTCTCCGGAAAGCCTGGTGGAGCAGGACCAGGGGCTCGCGTAACTGGAACCTCAGGATCGCGCCCCACGCCCTGCTTCTGGGGACCCTAAAATCGAATGCAAGGGAGGTATTTTAGGGGGGAGAGAGGATCTGTAACTTCATTCTCAAGGAGGTCTCTGATCCTAAACAGGTTTAAGGCACTGGTGGTTGCTGTTCCTTGGCGGGAAAGGAGCTGGCTTTTGACGTTTGAGCTAGTGTTTGGAACGCCAACGGGGGTGGGCTGTGTGGGACTGGGGCAGTTGCTGGCTCCTGGGATTTACCATAAGTGAGCACGGCCTGTGTGTGTGTGTGTGTGTGTGTGTGTGTGTGTGTGTGTGTAGGCAAGGGGCCTTTCTGGTCCCCAATATCATTCCCCTTCGTGGGGGCTTCTAATACTGGAGGAGACTATTCCACCACATCTGCACCCCTCCCTTTACCCCTTTCCCTCCTCCTCCCCCTTCTACCTCTGAACTGTTTGTAAACAAAGATCCACTTTTGCAGAGCACTCTCCGCACCCATCAAACCTGATACTTCCCCCAGACTCGCCCCACCGGTCTCGGAAATTCTTACACAGGACGGATATTCACAATTTTCACAAGTAATCCTGAAAGAAAGCTGAGGGGAAGCCTCTTAAACGGTCCCACATTGCAGCCGCGCTGATTAGGCCTGGGATCCGTTCCCTTTCTTCTGTGCTCTCCCAGGCCGGGCAGCCGCGGGGCGGAGGGCGGGAATTCGGGGCAGCGGGAGGGGGGTGTGTCTACTCCCAGCGGAGCCCCGGGGGCTGGGTGGCCTGCGGCCGTGCGCGCGCTGGGCTGGGGGGGGGGGCGAAGGAGGGGGGCAGAAACGGGGTAAGAAGTGGAAGAGGGCGCGCTCAGGCTGCCAGCCTCGGGAATTGGAACTCAATACCGGCGCTGTGCCAGAGTTCCGAGCAATCCTGCCAGGGGGTGGAGCAGAGAGGGCCGGGCACCCCTCACTCTTCTGCTTCCCTCCCCCTGCTTCCCAGCGCTTGTCATATCCTGTCTCTGGATTGATATTTCACGCGAGCAAATGGAAGGGGATTACAATGAAGATTTATGTGTGCTCCGAGCGCGACTGGTTTCCCAGTGTAGGGAGCCGAGATCGCGGCTTCCCATTTCCATTTTTCATTCGCACTTTGGGGAGCGCTGGCCCGCGCGGGGGGAGCGTGTCTGCTCGGCGGCGGGCTGATCACAGGGCTCCGCGTCTCTCGGCGAGTCGGGAGACTGTGAGAAAGACTTGTCAGCTCGTTGCCCCCGGCGGGGCAGGAGCCGGCCGCTGCCTCCCCCAGCCGGGCTTTGTTTGTCCCCTCGCTCACTCCTCCCCGACCCCGCCCCCTCACTTCTGGGACCTGGGCGCATCCTCCCTTCCCCGTCCCTTTGCCCTTCTCAGGGTCTGCGGAAACGCCCCCTTCCTCTGGCCCCGCACCCTCCTGCTTGCTGCTTCGCGGGCTTCCCGGGGAAAGGCCCGCGGTGGCCTGGCGCGACCCCGCCGCCGCCGGGTGCCAGGTTCGGTGACTCCAGCGAGTCTGTGGGGCCTCGGCCCACCCCGGAGCTGGGGCCGCCCGCCCTCCCGGCTCCCAGGCTCGCTCATGCCAAGGCCTGTTGCGTGATTCCAACTTGGGCTGACATTCCCTGCCCCGGGCGCTCCGGCGTAGGCCTCTTAATCATCTTGTCTGCTGCAGATCCTCGACACCAGCCAATTTACTGCCCCGTCTCTCCTCGCTGGTTTCTGGAGGGGGAGGGGAGTGAGAGCAAAGGAGGGGAGGGCACATTCAACCGCAGGAGGAAGGCTGGCACCAGCTACTGGCACTCAAAGAAAACCACGGAATTTGGAGCTGGGGGAGGGAGAGCTGGAATGGGGGTCTGTTAGGCAGCGGCTGCTTAGAGAAGCTGGAATCACGGGGTCAATGAGCTTCAGCTCAGGCATTCCTAGCCTGGGAAAACAATGCAGGAATGGGAATGGACACTGGATTTGTAGCCTCCCTGTCTTTCCCAGTGCCCCTTCCCTGACCACACTCTGTTGTAAGCTAGACTCCATGCAGGTCCCAAAACTGGCCAGAAGAGGTAGGATTTGTCTCAGGATGATGACCCTGAACCTAGAAAGTCACCCCCATCTCATGTCTGCTTTTTGGCAGAGGTGATCTGAAGACACACCAGGATAACCTAAATAGCCTTCCTAGAGGAAAGGAGGCCTGGATCTGGCTAGCAGGGCTCTCTGGCCTGCCCCTAAGTTCCTTTCCAGTAGTGGTTGATCCCTTTAGAGGGGATGGCTGAGCTTCAGATTCTCATGTAAGAAGGCCAGAGCTGAGCTCTCTCAGCTCTAGAGTGCTGCTCTTCCACAGGAAGTGAAGCTGGAAAGGCCCCTGGGTGAGTCTGGACCTCATAATCACAGGCACAAGTAAAGCCTCCCTGTTTGGGTGGACATTGGGATAAAACAGTGTACAACTAATAGCAAAAATGTGTGCTAACCATGTGCTGGGCACTGTGTTACCTCATTGTCTCATTATGTGCTCACAAAAACTCTGAGATAGCTGTTCTTATTTCTCCTACCTTACAGATCTGCAAACCACAGCTCAGAGAGGTTAAAGTGGGTAGCCCAAAGTCACAGAGCCTCAGTGCTTTGCAGGAAAGGGACTTTTAGTTCAGGCTTGTATTACCCACCTACCCCTGGCTTTTGCAGAGAATGACAGAAAGTAGGGTCACTTCCCACACTGGAAGCTGGTTGGGTGAGACCCCAGGTGGAAGGCAGAGTTGAATGGTGTGTGGGCCTTTTCCCTCAGAGAATGTGAGGTGGAAGGGTGTCCCTTTCACAGCAATGTGCATCAGTCTCCCTGTGAACCAGCTTGTGTGCGTGAGTGTGCTCCTGTGAGTTTGTGTATCGCCTGCGTGAAGATGCGCGTGAATGAATTTTTGTCAGTGGGATGTGTGTGTGACTCAGTAGGAGGATGTGACTGTGTGTGTACTAGAGTGTGTAATAGTACAGATGTGACTGGAAGAGTCACAGTGTGTGATTGTATGTGTGTTACCGCCGCTCTAGGGTGCCAGGGTCGCGCTACATTCCAGAGCAGCCAACCGAGTTTCCCGAGGGCCCGGGTGACTCACTGAGTTCTCAGCTCAGCCAGCCCCAGAAGGGCCACAGGGCGAACAGAGGGGAGGGTCCAATGTAGGGTTCTGACCCGGGCTCCGGCAGCGCTCAGGCTGCGACTGCAGGTCCCCCGCGGCGGCTCGGAAGCACTGCCTGCCTGGCCTGCACCCCCGGCGCGGGGGCGGCAGAGACCGCCCAGGCGCGGGGCAGTGGCGCCGGCGCCGGCGCTGGAGGGGCCCGGCGGGCGGAGGCTGCAGCCGCCCCGGCGCTGGGTGACTCACCGCGCCCGGAGCTGGCAAACCCCGCTCCAAGACTCGAGGGCCCGCAGAGCGCGAACGTTTCTCGGAGGCCCGCGACCAGCGCGCCTGTTCTCGCCTCTCCGCACCTCCCCGCGCTCGAAGCCTCTGAAAGGTGTAAATGTCACTCTTGGCCGACCAGGTTCCCCGCCAGGGACAGGGGGCTCGAGGTCATGACACCAAGAAACAAGCGCACACATCCAATGAAAACAATAATTTATTTAAATAATCTCTTCATATTGTAAAATCAACATTAAGAGCATGTTGTTTTCATAATAAATAACCCCAAAATACCTTTCATTTCAAGAACAAAGACTTTAGGATAAGATAAAACAAAACCAAATCAGTAGCTTAGTTTAACTGAGAAAATTTTCAAAGGGAAAAATAAAATGGAGGGGTTGCTGAGGTCACTGCTAAACCGCAGTTTTCACAAGTCAGGGGTTACAAAAAAGTCTGAAAAGACGAGTGTTTTTATACAAATAAATCAGTGGGAAAATCTGCACAGACACTTTATTTACAAACTCTATGTTGAAGTCCAGCCTAAACAATCCTGAATAGATTTTAAAAAAGATAATTTAAACAGATTTTTTGCAGTGTCCACATATTAAAAAGTCATTTTTTCCTCCAACATCAAAATGAGGTCATCCGCAAAGGCACCTAAACTTTTAAAAAAATAAAAATAAAAAAACTCCACTGGTGATGGATAAGGAGAGAGCTAAGGGAGCGTTCCTGGGGGAGATCTAAGGCGGGGCCGAGTGGGGCTCCAAGGGCTGGAGACAGCAGGGCAGAAAAAAAGCGGCGGGCAGCCCGGGTCACGGGGGCACCTGGGGGAAGGCGCGCAGGCCGGGGAGGTCAGTCCGCCCCGCGCGCTGGAGCTGGGCCTGGGGGCGGGCGCGGAGAAAGGAGCCTCAGAGCACCCTGGAAGCCTCGCGGGCGGGGGAGGCGTCCCTCCCGCGGGACTCGGCTCGTGGCCCGCGGCAAGGAAGGCGCCCGACTGCCTCGCGGGGCGCGGAGGGGAGGGGAGGCATGTCCGAGGCGGAGGCGGGGCTCAGGTCGGAAAGGCGGCCAAGGCGGGCGGCCCTGCCGGGGGCCTCGAAGAACCTTCCAGTTCCCCGCCGCTCGGTGGCCGCGCGAGGGAGCAGGGCCCGTGGCAGGCCATCCCGGGCCTCTCCTCGTTGAGGGTTGCAGGGACCCTCTGGCTCTCGGGGCGAGCACTGAGGATTACCGGTCTGTGCTCTCTCAGTCTCTGGCGCAGTCTCCCTCGGGTTAGAAAATCGTCCCCGCGCTCACCGGGGCGCCCCCGCCGCCGTGGTGGTGGTGGTGGTGGTGGTGGTGGTGGTGCGGCTGCGGGGTCTGCGTTGGGTGCAGCAGCGGCGCGGCGGCCTGCAGGTGCGAGGCAGGGCCCGAGGCCTGGTGGTACCACGGGTAGTTGCCCAGGAAAGCCGAGGCCGCGCTGCTCGGGCTGGAGCCCGAGCTACCCGGGCCGCTGCCGCCGCTGCCGGGGCCGCCACCGCTCCCCATCCGCTGCGGCACGCTGAAGTCCCAGGAGGCCGCCGACACGGGCGGTGAAGCACAAGGTGGCGAGGTGCTGGCCCCAGGGTGCTGTTCCGAAGGGATCTCACCGCTTTTCCACATCTTCTTGAACTTGGACCGGCGGTTCTGGAACCAGATTTTAACCTTTGTGGAAAAGGGACCCGAACGTTAGTGGAAGAGCCTGAATCTAGGGCAGGGGAGGGGAGGAAGGGTAGAGAGCACGCTGGGCAGGTAAGCGGATCACGTGCCGAGGCCTCGGAGGCAGGGATGGCTCCCACTCTATTGGGAGGCAATCTCAGAAAGTCGGAGACAGCTGGTGTGGGAGCACCGTCGGGGTGGTGACCGCGCGGAAGGGTCGGGAGGGCCAATGATTTTACCCGCTTAATCAGTATCGGGCGGAAAGACTGAAAGCGGATTTCTGCCCACCCCGGTCCTTCCGTTTTCTCACACGCGGCGCCGCCCCCGGGGCATTTCAGCTTCAGGCCTAGAAGTTTAGGCAGCCTAAGGCGCGGGCCTCGTAATTCTTAAAACTACTTTAAAAACACTTTTTAAAAAGGTTGTCCTGACCCCGCCTGCTTCCCACCTTATCCCAGGCCAACGCGCTCCTTGTTCCCCTCCAGGCCGGGAGCCCTCACCTGAGTCTGGGTGAGGCCCAGAGACGCCGCCAGCTCCGCTCGCTCGGGGAGTGCCAGGTATTGAGTCTTTTGGAAACGCCTCTGAAGAGCCGCCAGCTGGAAACTGGAGTAGATGGTGCGGGGTTTCCGGACTTTCTTTGGCTTTCCATTCACTATCCGGATTTCAGGCTCGAGGTCCTCTTTCTCTGCAACGCAACGCAATCGTGAGAACAGAGCAACGAGGGGGCCCCAACGAGTTCCGGTCTCCGCGTAAGGGCCTGGCGTGGGGCTTGGCCTGAGCCGGGAAGCGGGTTCTCCGAGACGCAGCAGAGCGCTCAGACTCAACTTCGCTAAGTGCGGACTCGTGCCGCCTTGGAACCTAGGAGCTGGATTCTCCAGGAAGGAGAAAAATAAGCCAACCCGAGAGAAAGAAGGAGCAGGTGGTAAGGAAACGAGGTTACCATGAAGCATGCAACGCGCGCCCCCTCGGCCCCCCACGGCCACGGGGTCCCACCAGGCGAGCACCGAGGGACTACCCAGCGACGCTCCGCAGACTGGTGGTAAGAGGCGCAGGGCGGGCAGGGAGGGAGCAGGCAGTGTAAACCGCGAAGGGTTCCGGATGGATCCCCGCCCCAAACAATTTTATTCCACCCATCACAGTAACTAGACTGACTTGTCACCCTAGACGCCAGCGTTGTTCATACCAGGTTCGTTGTTGGCCGGGGAAGAACTGGTCCCGTAGGGTGCGTAGGAGGTGTAGGCGGCCGTGTAGCCCAGGTCGTAGCCGCTCTTGGCGGAATAAGGGACGTTGTTGAGGCCGCTGGCGTGGTACTGGTAGGAACCCATGTGCGCGTAGGGCGAGCCCCCACTGCTGCCGCCGCCGGCCGGGTGCTGCTGGTTGGTGTAGTAGCTGCTGTCGGTAGCTGTGGATACCGGGAGTGTGGGCGACTCCTGGGGCTTGTGGAGGCTGCTGCCGTTGTTGCCGCCGGGGCCAGCGCCGCCGCCGCTTGGGGGCTGCTGGTGCTGGTGGTACGTGCTGGAGGCCGTGATCTGGGTTGAGTGCATATCAGCCACCAGACTGTCAAAGACTCCAGTCATCCTGGCCCGGGACGGGAAAGAGCAGAGGTGGCGGCGCGAGGGGGGAAGCGAGGCGCCTCCTCCGTCTCTCTCTGTCCCCTCCAGCAGCCAATGTAATTACGGGGGGTGAGGGAGGGTGGGGAGGAAAACAAGAAATGTGGCAACGGTCTGGGCAACTCCTCCTCCGGGGGAGGCGATCACCGTGCACTGCTCGGGACAGCTGCTGCCGGCCGCATCCTCTCTCCGCCTTTCTACCCGTTCGGCTTCTTGCCCAGCGCGGGCCCGGGCGGGGGGCGGGCCGCGGAGGGGGCAGGGGTGACGAGGCCAGGCCGGGGCTCCGGGAGGCGGGAGCAGGTGAGCAGCCCAGAGCGCCCTTACGATTGTCTGCGGGGCGGGTTCGGGCAGGGTGGGCATTTAACACTCGTCACGTGAGCGCAGGCGACGTCACCTAGCAACAGCCAATCCCAAGCGCCGGGCCGCGGGGCTCCGGGCGCTCGGGTACGCCCGGCCGGGGGGCTGGTGTCACCGCGCGGGCGCTGCGGCTGCTGTGGTTGCGGGTGCAGACAGGCCGCCGCTGAATGGGAACAGCGAAGTGAGGGACTGGGGAAGGGGCGGGGTCGGGGCTGGGGAAGAGTCAGGGTGGTCGGCAGCAGTAGGACCGAAGGCATGGAGACGGAGACCCGCTCAGAGGAGGAAGACACCGGGTCTCCCATTCCATTCTGTGTTCAAACGCCAACCAGTTCCAGTGATTTGTACTTTCCTGTCCGAGGTCAACGTTCAAACATGAATCAAAGCAGTGCCGAGAGTCGGGCCAGGTATAGCTCGGCTTTTCCTCGAAGTGTCTGTCACTCAGCATTTGACAAAGTCAATTGACTTAAATTATCCATGAACGTATAATACGTATAATAATACCTACGTATAATAATACCTACTTCCACATACTTGCTAACCAACCCACATAAATGTTAGGCAATTAATTAGATAATGTTTAAACGATTTTTTCTTGTTACTTGCGTGAAAAGCTGTATAAACTCAAAAGTATTATTACTAATGATGTATTTGAAACCATTTTTCCTTGCACTTTCCTGATAGGACGAGACTTCGAGCAATTATGTATATTTGATGATTATCTGACAGGCAAAAAGCGATCTCTGGAATTTCCTCTCTAGGTTGGAGTGCTAGGCCAGATTGACCAGATGGCCTTCTAAGTTCGTCCTAATTCCAAATTCTATATTTTTACGACAAAGAATAATGTTTAGGTGAGAGAGTCATCTCCATACAAGTCTTGGTAAAGTTACAGAAACAAAAAAGTTTTATCTCAAGCACTTAACCCTATTTTATTTTTTATTTTTTAAAATATTTTATTTATTTGACAGAGAGAAACACAGCCAGAGAGGGAACACAAGCAAGGGGAGTGAGAAAGGGAGAAGCAGGCTTCCCGCCGAGTAGGGAGCCCGATGTGGGACTTGAACCGGGTCTCGGGGATCATGACCTGAGCCGAAGGCAGTCGCTTAACCAACTGAGCCACCCAGGCGTCCCACTTAACCCTATTTTACAGTTAATTCAGTTAATACCCTGTTTCGTCCTACCACTGCAATTTCTTCTTTTAAATTTGAAGTGGCGACTTCACTCATACCAGTATTTCCTGCTGGTTAGGGACCGTGGCCCGGAGTTGAGCGACGTTCGCCTTTACTGGACTCCCTAAGTCCGCAGTTAACCGCGGCAGTGCTTGCCTTGTGGCGCCACCTGCTGGAGGTGTTCGTGGTTGCAGCGGGCCCCGTAGACGGTCTAATCACGCTGAGGCGCCAGTCTCTGAAGCCCCCCAAAAGAACAAAATAGTAATTAAAAGCCACAAAATTGTGCTAGTGCGAGCCATCTGAAGCACCCCTTCCTAAAGACATAACATGTCGCGGAAAGAACTTGTTTCAACAACTGCCTAATGGAAAACAAGTTGATACTTTGAAAAAGACGATCTTGGTCTTCTTCCCCAGTAAAAGCAGGTATGTAATTAAAACTCCAGCATCCACACAGCTCACTCTCTACAGAATAATGAGGAAGGTAATCCACCCTCAAATCTTCCAGGATTTAGTTCCCAGCCTTCCTTTTAGGTAAGGAAGGTCCCTTGATAGAGGCTGGTAAACTAGTTAAAAACACCTTGGGAGGTGGGGCTCACCACCAAGGGACTGCCTTGCCTTAGCACTGTGCTCAGCCTGCTGTTTTGGGGCCCCAGTTACAAAACTAACCTCTAGATATTTAATCAATATTGCTTTTTGGTGTCTTAACTCCAAATTCCAAGTCTTTCTGTCAGCACAGTGGTAGCTGCTTCGGTCTGATATAGAAATTATCCCCTCTGCAAATGAAATATAAAAGAGACAATTGCCCTAGTTTTGCCTTTTCTCTGCTCCTTTGCTCCCACTCCAGGCATGTTCTCTAGGTTTGTTCATCGTGGCAAGTTTGTGGCATTTCGTTATCTATGAGAACCTTCATTAATAGCCTAAAGTTTAGGTCAGCCGAGACCTGGAAAATGGCATCTTCCTGGAAGGAAATGACTCCAATTTCTCTAACTGGAAAACAAGGGGCTGTATGTGTATGTGGGAGAAAAGACCAGAGGCAATGAGCAAGGAGAGAGAGCAAGAGCGAGGGAACAGGAGAGGCAGAACTTACAATTGCATTTGGAGAATAAAGCAAAGACTTGAAATATTAAATCTGATAATCCGGACAGAAAACTGGGCTTGTCCAAATGATCTGGTCACTACATCATAATATCCTAACGATTTCCTCATTTTGGTCAGGGAGACAGAACCCTAAAGAATGGACACATTGGTCCACAGTTGAATGCAGAAGGACATCCCTCTCTACAGTGATCTGAGAAGGGTAGAAGGGACCCTTAGCCCAAGTTTAGGGGAACACCTCTCTGTGGGCACACTCCCTTCTCCACCTCACACCACCTTCCCCTTTTCTACTTTTGGTTTGGGGGGGCATTCTTTTACTCCCTCGGAGAATTAGAGAAGAATGGGGGAAGTAAGGGAGCTAAGTATTTCTACTTGGACCTCCTACGCCCCAGTCCTATTACTTAGACATTTCCTCTTTGAATCCTGTGCCCATCAGGTTGTGGCTGAGGCACTTTATCTGGTCACGGAGTCCCACCATATCCTCCCAGGACAGCCTAGAGGGAACCCTTGCCAGATATGGATGGAATCATTGTTCCCATGGTACAGAGGAACACTGAAGTTCTAGGGTAAGAAATGACATTCTTTGAGTCAGGTACCTCTCCTTTCTCTGTTGTTGCAGGGCAAATCACAGGGTATTTACTCTGAGCCTTGTTTGACAGCTGGAGAAGACGGCTCCCATGCCTTGTTTTTAGCCCCTGACCTATCGCTGGCCTGGGCTTCGCCTAGCCCAATGTACTGCTTCTGCTCTGCCATTGGGTGTCCTCCCTTACACAGAGGGGTTCCATGGGGGAGAGGATGGCTGTCGGATGGGACCACAGGGCACCCTCCGGTGCCTGGAGGGAGAGGCTCATTCACACTCACCTACTCTCCTGGGGCAGGGGTGGGGGAAGGGTCACATGGACTGTTGCTGGACTGCTCCCTGTTCCTACTTTGCACTTTCCTATAGAGGGCCCCGGGGACGTGGGTTTCCAGGCCATTGGTCCTGGAGGCATTCTTTTGTGTTTTTGTCTTTCTATACATTCTAGGAATCTGCGCTTTCGAATTCCTTTTGGGTTCCTTCTAGAATTCAAAGACTTTGGGAGAGGTTGGGAGTTTATGGGAGCTTCGCATCTCCATCTTTCCAGGACCATACTGGCCTACTCTCGGCCTTTCTTCATTGGTCAGTGGGTCTTCTTGGGGACAACGCTTGCCCAATCTTTTCGCATTGCTAGTGTCCTCAACTTGCTCCCTGCCCTCGCCCCCACTCGTAATGGAGCCGCCAGGGTTTTGGGGTGCGGTCAGCTCCTTCCAGCCCCTCCCACCGTTAGGCAGATGGGATCTTTGACTCCAGGGTCTGCGTACTTGGACCTCACTTTTTTTCTTGCGTTAAACTCGGCGAGAACAAATAATGGAAACACACCCACTGCTGATGTGAAGATCCCCAGAAAACCTTCGGGGACACCCAGCAGAGTTGTAACTGGAACTGAGGTCTGGGCCACAGAGGTAAGGCGGCTGTAGCTTCGCCCTGGGTTTTTGGCCCCGGGCCTGTGGGGGTAGGCGGCACTGCCCCCACCTTTGCCAGGTGCCCCAAGCAGAGCACAATCGGGCAGGTGGAAAAGGGCCTCTGACAGTCCCGAATGCACCCCTTCAGGCCCAGGAGCAGACTGGAAGGAGAGTGTTCTCCCAGAGACTAGCAGGAGAGCGGGCACTTGGTGGGGGACAGGGATCGCCCGGGTGACCCCAGGAAAATCCCGGAACAGATTCGAGGGTCAACCGCTAGGTCGGAAAGGGGGCGCCGCCTGGCTTGGCTCGCCAAACCGAGACCCTGCTGTTACCGCCAAGGAATGAATGCCTCGTGCGAGTAAACCAAACAGACTTGAACGAGAATAAGCCGATACTCAATGTTCACAGCCGCCATGACCTTTTCAAGGGAAGTTGTAGTGCACAATTTTTCGTTCCGCATGCTTCTAGAATTTTCGGACCCAATTTAGCCTCTGCCTTCTAGGTCTTACTAATACTCTCCCCTCCCTCCAGGCCCATTTCACTTTATAGACTACTCCGTGGTTAAAGAGAACAAAACCTAGGGTTCCTGGCCCTCCAGGGTACCCAGGATGGGTTGAGGCTCAGAGGCGCTAAGCGAGTGGCCTCACCATTGAGTCCGAGCTCACAGGCCTGGTTACTAAGAGCTCAGGAGGGCAAGCAGCAGTGGGCGAGGGAAACGCATACTCCTTCGATAGCTAAAAGCTGCGGGATTTCAGTGTTCAGGTGCCGAGGGCCACGAACGCTGATGGAATCAGTTACATTCCCCACCCAACCCGGGAAAAAACCCGAGACCCCCCGGGACCGGCACTTGGCGCCACAGTCACATTGCCTAAGGAACAGGGAGGTGTGTACACAAGGTTCGTCTTGGGACCTGAAAAAAACAATCCCCAACCGTCCCTGCCCTTACTCCCAGCCTCAGCTTCCCGCGCTGGCTGCACCTCCCACCGCCTCAGGGAACCTCTGGGCGCCAGCTGGCCGGAGGTGCGGGGCGCTCTGGGGCTGCACGCGGGAGCCCAGGGGGGGGGGGGTGGCGGTGGCGGTGGTGGCGGTGGCGGCGGCGGCGGCGCTGCTGCTTCCTGCTGGAGCCTTCGGTTCGGTCCGGTCCGCCGCTTGTGGCTGCTGGCTGTCAGGTTGAAAAGGCAGCTCCTCCCACAAGAGCGGCGGAGGGCGAAACCTCCACGTGAGGCTCACAGCGTTGGGTTGTCAGTTACCGCAGGCTTCTGGAACTTTCAGAACCAATTTTGCCTTCTGCCTTCAAGGTCGTAGATCCTAGTCAGGTCCCTTTTACTGTGTTTGTTTAGTGGTTAAAGCGTGCGCGCACACTCATATTCACCAAACGGGGAGAACTTGTAAGGAACCCTTTGAAACTCCGAGTATCCCTTTGGGTACACGGATTCCTTTCTCTCCCCGCCCTTTCCCTCCCCCAACTCCGCCCCACGCTTCTTCACACATTAAAGAGTTGTGCCATTCATCGGGTTGCAAAGAGGATGTGGAGTAGGAGCCAGATTCTGCTGAGATGAACCACCGGTTTCTATCTGGTCTTTGGAGAAGGACTTAATTTTTCTGTGCTTCATCGTTTGCATCTGTAGAATGCTGGTAATAACAACAGTGCCTTCCCCCATGGATTACTGCCTGGGAACATACCCTTGCATGTTGCTGCCTCGTTTATCTGGAAAACTCCGCATTCTGTGACCTGAGCTCCACAAGGGTTAAGGGGCCAAGGCAAGGGTGTTTGCCCACTTTCTTTTTCAGGGAGAGAAAGCCTTCTAAAGGAGCTAAGAGCAGACGGGGCCTCCAGGCTCCAGTGGACCTGGGCGTGGCCTCCGGGGGGCGGGAATGCGTGGTCCCCGTACTTTGGGAAGAGGTCAGGCATTGGGGAGGCTGCCTGCAGCTCTGTATTTAGGAAAGATTCTAAAGCAGCTTCTAACCCATGCGGGCATTGCCCTACCCTCTTGCAGTCTGCTGGGCAGAGTACCACTCTGTGAGGTCTTAGGTAGTTTCCATGTGTGGCATACTGAGGCTCCTTCTGCTCATCTCTGAGAATGAGATGAGGATGGGGAGGAGCCCTGCAAATTATTCATAGGAAATTGTCCCTCCGGTTGGTTATCCCTGGCTCCTGGCATCCTTTTTTAATTAAACAAATATTATTGTTAAAAATTACAAAGTAATACAGGGCGGTTGTTAGAGAATCAAACAGTATTAGAAATATAGCAGAGTGGTTAAAAATAGAGACTCTAGGCTTAAATCCTAACTTGGCCATTTGTTTGCTGTATGACCGTGGGAAAATTTACTGCTCTGTGTCTCAATTTGATGTTTAATCAGAGTAAAACTTCATGGTTTGGACTAGGATACTTGTGGACCAAGTGCTGCACCCAAAAATCTCATTGTCTGGAGAACACAGCCAGACCATCATTTCCCAGCTTCCCTTGCAGTGAGGTATAATGATGTGACGCACTTCTAGGCAATGAATGGAACTGGAGCGGAAGTCATGTGTGCCACTCCTAGGATGGAATCTTTAACACAGCACTGAGACTCCTCCTTGCTCTTTCCTCCCATCAGCTGGCTGGCATCAGCCCTAATTCTGCAGATGACCTGGCCCTAGGGGAGTTAGGTGAATCTCCAACACTTGTCTTGGAAGGTTACCTGACCAAGAAATAAACTTCTGATATTTGAAGCTTCTGAATTTTGGGCTCTAATTAAAAACAAAAAACAAAAAACATTTTCTTTGGAGTTACCTAATAGAGTGTGTAACTTGGGGCTTCAGCAAATTCTATCAAGGCCTTGCATCATCACATCGCACATATATATATATGCGCTTTACTGCTATAACTAACATGACCTTGGAGTCAGAGGGTGGTGACTTTGTCAGCAAAGTGTAGAAAAATAAATCCAGAACATCTTTTGTCTGCGAAAACCAGACTTGCATTCCGAAGTGCATTCAGTCCTGGATAGAAATAGATTAGCACAGCTGGTGGTTATCATTAGGAAACACAAATCTTAAAATGATCGTTAGTGAGGTTCTGGCAGGTCTAAGCCCAAATCATACGTATTTCCTTTAAAAGGTGACAGGTTGCAGAGGTTTGCACCCTGCCATATGTGGCCCTCCCTTCCATGTCAGTGTCACTCTTGCCTTGGGACACATGCTTATTACGCTTAAGAGTTGTCATGAGGTGATAAGCCCACTTCCTCCTATAGTCTGTACAGTACCTAAACTGATGGGATGAACCAAGGTGAAGGCAATACAAAGGTTAAAACTACTCATGATGAAATGATTTAAAATAGAAACAAAACAAAACAGATTTCCCACTAACAGGGCCCAAATAGCTGTCCTAATGTTTTGAGAAAAGTATGCAAATATAAGAGAAGGGACTTTGAGATGTTATTTTGGATGATTTCAGGACATTATTTTTTGTTTATCTTCCAGTCCTCAGCTGTGTTCTCCTGGCCCTAGTAACCACATAGCTAAGTTCTAGATTGCTAATGTGCTTTGGTTCCATTTAGAACCAAGCACAATTCCATTTAGAACGAAGCACAATTTATCTCCCCCTTCCAGAAAAAAAAATATTCCGAGATGTTTAAACAAAGTGTTACTGAAGTTTGGTGATAGCAAAACAGAAAATAAACATCAAAAGTAACCCGGATCCAGAAAGCCAACTGCTATAAACTCTCTGTCAGTATGGACCATATGGGCCCTGAATGCTAGATCTCCATCATCTGTGAGATGAAATTAAAAGAGACTTGAGGGATCAATTAGAACTAACTGGGCACCAAGTAAAGAGAAGAGCATCACAGGAAGAAGGAACAGCTGTGCAAAGCTCAGAGTCTGAGAGGGACATTTGAAGACCTGGAAGAAGGCCGGTTGAGTTGGCCACAGTGAGTGAGAAGAGTCTGCAGGGCAGGGTTGCGAGGTAGGCAGGGGCTAGATCATGTAGGACCCGTAAGGTTTTGGGCCTCAGAACACTGGTAAGATCTAAAGATTTGAAACATTAAAAAGGTTAAACTTCTGGAGTGCCTTGGTGGCTAAGTCTTTAAGTGTCTGCCTTTGGCTCAGATCATAATCCTGGGCTCCCTGCTGGGTGGGAAGCCTGCTTCTCCCTCTCTCACTCCTCCTACTTGTGTTCCCTCTCTAGCTGTGACCCCCCCCCCCCGTCAAATAAGTAAATAAAATCTTAAATTTCTTATAGTGAGATAATTATAAATTGACAAGCAGTTGTAAGAAATAATGGAAATACTCAGTTTTTAGAAAAGATTTATTTATGGGTTCCTGGGTGGCTCAGAGGGTTAAAGCCTCTGCCTTCGGCTCAGGTCATGATCTCAAGGTCCTGGGATTGAGGCCCGAGTCGGGCTCTCTGCTCGGCAGGGAGCCTGTTTCTTCCTCTCTCTGCCTGCCTCTCTGCCTACTTGTGATCTCTCTCTGTCAAATAAATAAATAAAATCTTTAAAAAAATATTTATTTATTAGAGAGAGAGAGAGTATGAGCACTTAGAAGTGGGGAGAAGGGGTAGTGGGAGAGGGAGAAGCCAACTCCCCACCAGAGCAGGGAGCCCAAAATGGTGCTCCATCCCAGGACCCTGAGATCATGACCTGAGTGGAAGGGAGATGCTTAACTGACTGAGCCACCGAGGTACCACTATACTCAGTTTTCCCCAGTGGTAGTGTTTTAAAAAGTCATAGTATAAATTACAGCCAGGAGGTTGACATTGATACAGTCAAGGTACTCTTTCTTAATTTCTATCTTTCTTTCTTTCTTTCTTTCTTTCTTTCTTTCTTTCTTTCTTTCTTTCTTTCTTTCTTCCTTCCTTCCTTCCTTCCTTCCTTCCTTCCTTCCTTCCTTCCTTCTTTCTTTCCCTCCCTCCCTCCCTCCCTCCCTTCTTTCTTTCTTTCTTTCTTTCTTTCTTTCTTTCTTTCTTTCTTTCTTTCTTTCTTTCTTTCTTTAAGATTTTATTTATTTGACAGAGAGAAACACAGCTGGAGAGGGAACACAAGCAGGGGGGTGACAAAGGGAGAAGTGGGCTTCCCGCTGAGCAGGAAGCGTGATGTGGGGCTCAGTCCTGGGACTCTGGGATCATGACCTGAGCCAAAGGCAGATGCTTAAGGACTGAGCCACCCAGGCGCTCCCAAGATACTATTTCTATCACCACAGATTTTTTGTGTTGTGCTTGAAAAGCCACATCCTCTTAGTTCCCACTCCACCTTCTCCTTGATGTGGCAACTCCTAATCTGTTCTCCATTCCTGCAGTTCTTGTCATTTCAATAATGTGATATAAATGGAATCACCTATATGAAACATTTTGGGACGGGCTTTTTTCACTCAGCATAATTCTCTGGAGATTCTTCTAGTTTGTTGTGTGTTTCAGTACTTTATCCTTTTTTTTTTTTTTAAATTGTTGAGTAGTATCCCATGTCGTGTATGTAACACTGTTTAACCATTCGCCTGCTGAAGGACATCTGGGTTGTCAGATTTTGTTTATTATGAATGAAGTTGCTGTGAACATCTATGTATATAGAAACACTCTGGAGTGTATGTTCAGGAGTAAAAATGATGGGTCATGTGAGAGTTAATTTTTTAAAAAAGATTTTATGTATTTATCGGACAGAGAGAGTACAAGCAGGAAGAGTGGCAGGCAGAGGGAGAAGGAGAAGCAGGCTTCCGATGTGCGGCTGAGCAGGGAGCCCGATGTGCGGCTCCATCCCAGGACCCTGAGATCACGACCTGAGCTGAAGGCAGACGCTTAACTGACTGAGCCACCCAGGCAGTTATATACTTGCTATATGTTTAATTTTAAAAAGTGACTTTCTGGAATGAGCTGAATTCTGCCCCCAACCCAAATTCATATGTTACAGCCCTAATCCTCAGTACCAAAAAATGTTAATGTACTAGGAGGTTGGGCATTTAAAATGGTAATTAAATTAAAATGAAGCCTTAATCCAGTATCAATGTATCCTTATAAAAAGAGGAGATTAGACAAAGATGCACACACAGAGGGAGATGGCCATTTGCAAACCAGTAAAGAGACCTTAGAAGAAACCAGCTGTGTGATGGCGATTTTGGCTAACACTGGGGGGGCTGTCATTTTGCAACATGTATCAAATCAACTTATTGTATACCTTAAACTTACACACTGTTACATGTCAATTATATCTCAGTAAAGCAGTGGGTGTGTGTGGGGGAAGAAACCAATTTTATCCTCCCCTTGATCTCAGACACCTAGCCTCTGGGATTGTAAGAAAACAAATTTCTGTTGTTTAAGCCCTTTGGTCTCTGATGCTTAGTGATGGCAGCCCTAGCAAACTGATGCCCTGCTGGACTGTTGGCCAGACTGTTGGCTATACCATCTCATATTTTCACCAACAGGGTATGAATGCAGTTTCTTGGCATCTCGTGTTGTCACTGTTTTTTATTTTAACCACTTTGATAGGTGTATGGTGGTATCTCTTTGTAGTTTTAATTCACATTTTCCTAACAGTGAATGATGTTGGATATCTTTTCATGTGCTTATTTGCTACATGTACATCTTGTTTGGTGAAATGTTTGTGTCTTTTGTCCATATTCTAATGGGGTTGTTTTTATTTTTGCTTTTGAATTTTGAGGGTGTTTGTTGAATATGTTACTTGCAAATATTTTCTCCCACTGTGGTTTTTCTTTTCAGCTTCTCAACAGGGTCTTTCTCAGAGTTGGTTTTTTTTTTTTGATTCTTTATCTTCTTTCTTTTTTAAAAAGAACAGTTTGGTATCTGGAGAATGGGCTGTAGAAGGGATACAAATGGATGTGGAGGATCAGTTAAGTAATTTTTTCTCTATAGTTTAGGTGTTATGTGATGGTGGCTTAATCTAGGTGGAGAGAGGAAAATGTTGAGAAGTGAGTGGATTCCAGAAATATTTAGGCAGTAGAATTAGTAGAATTTGGTGAGGGCAAAAGAGAAGGAGGCTTTCAAGGCTGACTCTTAGATCCTGGCACAAAGGACTGGGTGGATGGTGGCGCTCTTTATCAAGACAGAGGACACTGGAGGAGACACAGATTGGGGAGAACACTATGAATTTGATTTTTTATTTTCTTTTTCTTTTTTTTGTTAAAGATTTTATTTATTTATTTGACAGAGAGAGATCACAGGTCGGCAGAGAGGCAGGCAGAGAGAGAGGAGGAAGCAGGCTCCCTGCTGAGCAGAGAGCCTGGTGCGGGCCTCCATCCCAGGACCCTGAGATCATGACCTGAGCCAAAAGCAGAAGCTTTAACCCACTGAGCCACCCAGGCGCCCTGAATTTAATTTTTTAAATAGAGATTTATTGGAATGCAGTCACACTCTTTTTGTTGAAATATATTTGACACGTAATGTGTAAATTTAAGTTGTATAACATGTTGATTTGATATATTATTTATTGTAATACGATTACCATTTGAGCAATAGTTAGCACCTTTGTCATGTCACATAATTATCAACTCTAAGTTTAGTTTCAAACGTGAGTTGGAGGTATCTCTATCAGTTAGCTCTAACAAACAACCCCAAAAGTTGTTAGCTTCAAACCATAAGCATTTATTATTGTTTGTACGTCTAGGAGTCAGGTGATGGGGGCTAGCTTCAGCTGATCCTGCGTAAGCTGGCTCATGCATCTGTGGAGGGCTGGGTGGTCACTTGAAAGGTGGCTTGTCTGGAATGGCTTCACCCATGTGGCTGGCAGCTGGGCAAGTAGGGTGACTGGGCCACGTGGCTGTCATCATCCAGCAGGCTGACCTGTGCTTGTATAGCAGTGGTGGGGTTCTGAGAAAGAGGAGAAATGCCCTATGCCTCTTGAGGTCTAAGCTTGGGATTTGCACACTGTATTGGCCAAAGTAAGTCACAAGACTAGTCCAGATTCAAAAGGGGAAGTAGAATTAGCACAGCCAATTCAACCTGGTTTGCTCATGACTTTTCTGGTTTCAGCAGGAGACTCCTCAGTTCTGGGCACATTGGAATGGCTGGTCACCCTGAGTACACTCCACCCCTTGGTTGGAAGAAGTACAAAGTCACATTGCAAAGGACATGGTTATAGGAAGGGACAAAGAATCAGGACACTTTTGCAGTCACTTTACTACAATGCCTAGGAGATAGCCAAGCAGAGGTATCAAGTATCATTTGGTTCTTAGGAGAGATGTCTGCTCTGGACATAAATTTGTCATATAATTGTGTGTGTGTGTGTGTATGATTACCTGATTTTTAAAAAAAAGTATTTATTTATTTGACAGAGAGAAATACAGTGAGAGAGGGAACACAAGCAAGGGGAGTGAGAGAGGGAGAAGCAGGCTTCCCGCTGAGCAGGGAGCCTGATGTGGGGCTCGATCCTGGGTCTCCGGGGTCATGACCTGAGCTGAAGGCAGTCGCTTAACCAACTGAGCCACCCAGGTGCCCTGATTATCTGATATTTATTGATAAATCAAATGGCAGGTACTAATGTAATAAATTACTTAATTTTAATCCTTACCAATTACTAGGAAAATATATATTATGTACATATGGAAATAGGAGCTCAGAGTTTCTCAAGATAAAAGGAAAGCACAGTAAAAGGAAACCGATGGTCAGGGATAGGGATAGAAAAACTACCAAAAGTTGAGAGATACCCTCAAAGACAGCTAATTAACATAAAGGGAATGTCCTGACACACTTTAATTAGATCCTGATAGATCTGGTAAATTGTTAATATTCAAAATAATGAATCTTGAGTAATTAAGAGAAAGTTGAAATAGGTTCAGCATGCATTCTAATTTAATTCCATTGTGGTCAGAAAACATTCTCCATAGGATTCTAATCTTTTGAAGTTTATTAAGACTTGCTTTATGGAGCACCGGGGTGGCTCAGTGGGTTAATGCCTCTGCTTTCGGCTCAGGTCATGATCTCAGGGTCCTGGGATCAAGGTCTGTATCGGGCTCTCTGCTCAGCAGCGAGCCTGCTTCCTCCTCTCTCTGCCTGCCTCTTTGCCTACTTGCGATCTCTCTCTCTGTCAAATAAATAAATAAAATATTTTTTAAAAAAAGACTTGCTTTATGGCCCATAAATGATCTCTTTCTGTGATTATAATATATGTGCTAGAAAAGAACACACATTCTATAGTTGTTGAGTAAATGTCCTAAAATGTCAATTAAGGTGGCTGTTAATATGGTTGAGTTTCTATTTTTTTCCTTTTTTGGTGTCATTTTAACAATTATTGAGAGAAGGGTGTGGAAATCTTTAATAATGATTGTGTTGTTTTACCCTTTAATTTTATTGATTTTTTCTGTATGTATCTTAAAGTTTTATTAGGCAAATGCACATTTATGACTAATGTCTTCCTAATTAAATCTGTTGTCATTATGAAATGTTCTCCTATGTCTCTGCTAATATTTTGACTTAAAGACTACTAAATAGGATAATAACATAGCCAGTTCAGCTCCTTTTATGATTATTGTTTATAGGGTGTTTTTTTTTAAAGGATTTTATTTCATTCATTTGACACAGAGAGAAATCACAAGCAGGCAGAGAGGCAGGCAGAGAGAGAGGAGGAAGCAGTCTCCTCGCCGAGCAGAGAGCCTGATGCGGGCCTCGATCCCAGGACCGTGAGATCATGACCTGAGCTGAAGGCAGAGGCTTTAACCCACCAAGCCACCCAGGCGCCCTTTTTTTTTTTTTACATTTTTAAAAAGTCATCTTTATTTTTTATTTTTTAATTTTTTAAAGATATTTCTTTTCTTTTTAAGATTTTATTTATTTATTTGACAGAGAGAAACACAGCGAGAGAGGGAACATAAGCAGGGGGAGTGAGAGAGGGAGAAGCGCCAAGCAGGGAGCCCCATGTGGGACTTGATCCCGGGTCTTCGGGATCATGACCCAAGCCAAAGGCAGTCGCTTAACCAACTGAGCCACCCAGGTGTCCCTCATACTTATTTTTGAGAGAGAGGGAGAGTGTACATGTGTGCATTAGCAGGAGGGTTGTGGGGAAGAGGGAGAAGGAGAGAGAGAATTATTCCTAAGGAGCCTCCATCACAGGGCTTGATGGCATGATCCCAAGATCATGACTCCAAGATCATGACTCAAGTGGAAATCAAGATATGATGCCCAACCGACTGAGCCACCCAGGCACCCCAAAACCTACCTGTCTTTATATTTAAAGTGCCATATCAGTGAGAGCCCAACCAGGAGACAAACTATATAGTAATTTTAACCAGGACAGTTTAATATAGAGAATTTTTAGGTAGAATTGGGATTGGAATAATGAGGAATCAGTTAGTAAGCAGTGAACAAAATTCTAAAGAATGTAAGATTAGCAGATGTGTCAGCTACTGTCCCTAAGGCTAAGATAAGGTAACCAAGAAAGAGCTGCTTCTCCTCCTAGTACTTCCCATCCACTTGCCAAAGCTGAGGGCTAGACTTTGTTGGAGAGTGTGGGGCCATGGCTGATAGACTAGCAAAGGAATGAGTGTGGTGTTGCTTTGACAGAACTTGCTGGAAATCTACTCTCTAGAAATTGCCAGAAACTTGCCCTCTGGGGTATTAAGAAAAGTTATTCATGCAGAGCATGTCTCGCCAGCTGTAATTTCAATGAAACTGCCCAGGAAGTCCTGGAAAAGTTGCTGGGTGCTGTGTGCTTCTGACCATTGTGCACTGCAAACACTGGCCACTAGAGTAGTTGATAGTACTAGGTATCTGCTGAGAGAGCACTCTGTAACCAGGAAAGAAAATCCTCTTTTCCTGTACTGTTTCTGCAATGCTCACCATCGACAAAGCTTAATACTGTGCCAGGTGGCAAAGAGAATATACTTAAAGGGCCTACCTCCATTTTTACAGAGCCTGCAATAAAATATGCATATGGGGCTGGGAGGCAATATATTGATAATTGGTACAAGTGTGTCTCTTGTAGGAAGCATATAGTTGGGTCTTACTTTTTTGAGTCCAATAATCTCTGCCTTCTAATTGGAGTATTTGGTTCATTTATATTTGATATAAATTATTGATAGATTTGGATTTAGTTCTATCCTTTTACAATTTGTTCCAGTGGTTCTACGAGTTTTTAAAAAATTTTTGTTATTCTGTTTTTATTTTTTCACTTTTTTTTTTTAAGTAAGTTCTGTGCTCAGCGTGGGGCTTGAACTCATGACCCTGGGATCAAAAGTTGCATACTCTACTGACTGAGCCAGCCAGGCACCCCTCACTGTTTTCTGGCATGTCAATGGAGTCTTTTTTTTTTTTTAGAATTTCATTTTATTTTTTTTATATTGGTTTTTAGTTATGTAGTTTTGTTTCAAATAATTGCTGTGGGGACTACAATATACATCCTCAAGGTTTTAGAGTCTACTTAGAATTATGGTGCAGTTCACATAAAATGTAAACATTTTGCAACCATACAGTTTCATTGACCCCAATCTTTTATGCCAGAAATCGACAAAATGTGGCTTTTAGGCCAAATCTTGGCCTTTTGCTTTTGTTTAATTGTGGTACAACTACACCCATTCATTTATGTATTGTCTATGTCTGCTTTCATATTATGATGTCAGAGTTGAGTAGTTGCCACAGAGAACATATGATTTACAGAACTTAAAATATTTCCTATCTGGGGGCGCCTGGGTGGCTCAGTTGGTTGAGCGACTGCCTTTGGCTCAGGTCATGATCCCGGAGACCCGGGATCGAGTCCCACATCGGGCTCCCTGCTCGGCGGGAGGCCTGCTTCTCCCTCTCTCATTCCCTCTGCTTGTGTTCCCTCTCTGTATTTCTCTGTCAAATAAATAAATAAAATCTCTTTAAAAAATTTTTCCTATCTGGACCCCTTAAAGGGAAAATTTGTTGATTCCTGCTTTACGCTATAGTTGTCATGTGCATTAATATAAGTATGTTCTAACTACCATAATACTTTGTTACAATTTTTCTTTACCTAGTCAGATGTACTTAAATTAAAAGAAAAAATAAGTCTTTTATATTTATCCACATATTTACTCTTTCTGGTACTCTTTATTTCTCCCCAAAGATCTGAATTTCCATCTGGTATTATTTCCCTTCAGCCTGAATTTTCTTTGTTAGCATTTTTTGTGGTATAGTTCTGTTGGTGAATTCTTTTAGATGTCACTTATATGAAAATATTTCTATTTCCTTTCATTCAATATCTAAGGGGTATTTTTGCTGGATATAGAATTTTGAATTGGAAGTTTTTTAAAAAAAGATGTTATTTATTTATTAGAGAGAGAACATGAACATGGAGGTGGTTGTGGGGGAGGGAAAAAGAATCTGAAGCAGATTCCACATGGAGTGCAGAGCCCCATATGAAGCTTGATCCCACTACCTCGAGATCATGACTTTAGCTGCAACCAAAAGTCAGATGCTTTTTTTTTTTTTTAAAGATTTTATTTATTTATTTGACAGAGAGAGATCACAAGCAGGCAGAGAGGCAGGCAGAGAGAGAGGAGGAAGCAGGCTCCCTGCTGAGCAGAGAGCCTGATGCGGGCCTCGATCCCAGGACCCTGAGATCATGACCTGAGCTGAAGGCAGAGGCTTTAACCCACTGAGCCACCCAGGCACCCCAAAAGTCAGATGCTTAACTGACTGAGCCACATAGGTGCCCCTGTGAGTTCGAAGTTTTTTGTTTTTTGTTTTTTACAATTCTTTAGACACTTTAAAGATGTTGCATCATGATATCCTGGCCTTATTTCAGATGAGAAGTTAGTTAGGAATATATCATTGTAGTAATGAGTCATTTTTCTCCGGCTGCTTTAATATTTATTTATTTATTTTTTGAAAAATTTTGTTTATTCATTTAAGACAGAGAGATACAGATAGAGAGAGAGAGAGAGAGAGAGAGAGAGAGAGAGAGGCAGAGGCAGAAACAGGCTCCCTGCTGAGCTGGGAGCCCGACTTGTGGCTCGATCTCAGGACCTGGAGATCATGACCCAAGCCAAAGACAAATGCTCAACCATCCAAACCACCCAGGCACCATCTCTGACTGCTTTACACATTCTTTTCTTTATCTTTGATTGTCAGCAGTTTGATATGCCTAGGTGTGTTTTTTATTTCTTCTGCTTCGGTTTTGCTGAATTATCCTGAATCTTCTTTAATTTATATCTTTCACCAAATTAGGAAAATTTGGAGCCATTATGTCTGACACTTTTTTGCCTTCTTTCTCTCTTTGTGGTCATTCTGGGGTTCTAATTATATGTATGTAAGATTATGTGATAACATTTTACACGTCTCTGAGATGCTTTAATTTTTTCTCTATGTTTTTCAAATTGAATAATTTCTAGTTTACTGATTCTTCTGCCATTTTAGTCTGCCCATTAAGTACCGTTTTTTTTGTATATGTATTTTTTTCAGTGTTGCAATTTCTTTTCTTTTTTTTTTTTTAAAGATTTTTATTTATTTATTTGACAGAGAGAAATGCAGCTAGAGAGGGAACACAAGTAGGGGGAGAGAGAGAGAGAGAAGCAGGCTTCCCGCTGAGCAGGGAGCCCAATGTGGGGCTCAATCCAGAGACTCCAGGATCATGACCTGAGCTGAAGGCAGACGCTTAACGACTGAGCCATCCAGGCGCGCCCCTCAGCGTTACAATTTCTATTTGGTATCTTTTTATAGTTTTGTTTATTTGCATAGATTTTTTTTAAGACCTTATTTATTTGAAGAGAGAAACACAGTGAGAGAGGGCACATAAGCAGGGGGAGTGAGAGAGGGAGAAGCAGGCTTCCCGCCAAGCAGGGAGCCTGATGCAGGGCTGGATCCCAGGACCCTGGGACTACGACCTGAGCCAAAGGCAGATGCTTTAACAACTGAGTCACCCAGGCTTTTTGCTTAGATTTTCTTTTTTTTTTTCTTTTTTTTTTTTTTAAAGATTTTATTTATTTGACAGCGAGAAACACAGCGAGAGAGGGAACACAAGCAGGGGGAGTGAGAGAGGGAGAAGCAGGCTTCCTGCCGAGCAGGGAGCCCGATGTGGGACTGGATCCCGGGTCTCCGGGATCATGACCTGAGCCGAAGGCAGTTGCTTAACCAACTGAGCCACCCAGGCGTCCCTGCTTAGATTTTCTATTTAGTCATCTAGTGTTGGTCTTTACTGATTGCAGTTCATTTATTGGTTGCAGCTTATTATTGGGTTCTGAAATTGAAATTGGAAGTTGTGCCTAGCATTGAAAGATTAAAAAAAAGAATGAAAATGCAATATGCACAGGGAAGACTTTATTTTGTGAAAAATTTATGTGTGTGTGTTATTATGTAAAATGTATTTCTTATTGTGATTATGGTCTAAATGTTTGAAAGCCACCAGCTAGATGGTAGATGTGGAGTAGGATTTATTTCAGAAGAAAGACCTCGAGTTTTTAGAGCCAGAGTTTCCTTGAGGGAAATAAATGTATGGAGGATAGAAGCACTTGATTGCTATTTGCCGAAGCTTGGCTTTCTGCCTCAGAATCTCTAGGACTCCTGTTAAAACATTAAAATGGTGCTTCTTGGACCTGGCTCAGGAGTTCCCAGGCAGAGGAGAAATCTGCTTTTTGTAGGTTCCCCTAGGTGATCCTTAGGCAAAGGAAAGTTTGGAAATAGAAGTCTACACTGGAGATCAGCATCTGAGAATGAAGTAGTACTGGCTGCCACTCACTGAGCTTTGTCTCAGAGAACTGAAGCTAGAGATTAAGTAATCCATCTGAGGTCACAGAGCTTGGAAGTGATAGACCTGAGACTCCAGCAAGGACTGTCTGACCCGAAGCCCTAGCTCTGAACCGTTGAGTGGAGCCATCTAAGACACCAAGTCTGCAAAGAGGCAGGGAAGTGGATTAACAAGCACTGGCTTGGCTGGGTTCCACTCTATTAGCTGTGTGACCTCAAGCAGATTTTACAAGTTGTCTTGGACTTTGATTTTCTTCTCCATAAAATGAGGGTCTAATGACACTTCCCTGTGTTTTTGAGGGGGTGTGGACTGCATTACATGCTCGACGAGGGTTATTAATATCTGTGTTCTGTCACTTTATCATGCTCTGTCCTTTTCTCAAACTAGGTCTGTAATGAGAGGTGCTGGGGAGATGATAGGCCATTTTGCAGGCAAACAGGGGGAGAGGATCTTAAGGGCTAGGAGGAGCATGCTCTGAGAATGTAAGCCAACTCCAGGGGCTGGCAAGCAAGGACAGGAGAATGCGGAGGGCCTGTTCGGGCTTGGGAAGGGCTGTTGGTGTGAGCTGCAGAGGGCCTTCCCAAGGTTTCCCTGAGCCAGTGATCTTCATGGGATCAAGGGAGTCTGCTTTTGACTTGGTTGAAGTGCATTACTAAAGCCTAGGGGTTCCGTTTGCTCACTGGGGTGTTCTGAGGGTTTATATTTTAAAGTATATCAATCGTTTCAAGTGAAATTATTGTAGAAGGAGGGCAAAGAATCATTTGATTACTTAATTTTCATGTTTACATAGCATTTGTTTTAAAGTAGTAAGAATCTACATTGCAAATGCAGTTACAAAATCAGCCTCCACTTAAATTTGTAAGTGCATTTTAATGAAGCTTAATTTTAAAGCGTACATTTGCATGTTGGAATCTGCTCAAGGAAACTTTTAGAGTATGATCTCCAGAACACTAGTTTTCTAGTGTTTTGAGAATGTTGCAATTCTTTCCAGTTGCTTTTCATGGCCTGGAAACCTTAGCTCAATTGATGTAAAGCTTGGCAAAATGGAGAGGGTCCAAGTTAAACATTAGTTATGATACAGTACTTCTAAAAGTCATTCTTAGAATGTTCTTGGGATACCTTTGAACCCAAATGTCACCATTTTAGAATAGTGTGTTAAACATACTTATTCTACAGCTCGTCTGTATTTAAATCAATAGGCAGGAGATCTTAAAATAGCATATGATATTTCACCAAGTGAGAAAGAGATGACTTCCATTTTCAGTTGATACCTTCATGCAAAAATTAAGCTGTATTAATGCACTTATTACAAGTCTAACAATTTCAGGGAGACTTCTATAGTTATATAAAATGAAGTTGATTTGTTTATTTTAAACCTTTATTAATTGTGAATGATAACACACAGAGAGAAGTGCATAGAACACAGAGTATACTGAATAATTATAAAGTAAGTATAATTATAAAAAGCCATGAAAACACAACCCAGATAAAGAAATAGAACTCTACTGTTACCCCCAGAACCCCTTCCATGTGTCCTATTCTGGTCACCTCCTTCTCAGTGTCCCCCTTCCACTTAGGTAACAATTACCCAGATTTTTATGATTATCACTTCTTTGATTTTTAAAGTTTTGCCAGTTTTTGAGTTCTATACACAAATAGAAAAATACTAACAGGACGCCTGGGTGGCTCAGTCGTTAAGCATCTGCCTTCGGCTCATGTCATGACCCTAGAGTCCCGGGATTGAGTCCCACATTGGGCTCCCTGCTTGGCAGGAAGCCTGCTGCTTCTCCCTCCCTCCCTCCCTCCCTCCCTCCCTCCCTCCCTCTCTCTCTCTCTTTTTAAGATTTTATTTATTTATTTGACAGAGAGAAACACAGCCAGAGAGGGAACACAAGCAGGGGGAGTGAGAGAGGGAGAAGCAGGCTTCCTGCCGAACAGGGAGCCCCATGTGGGTCTCAATCCTGGGACTTGGGGATCATGACCTGAGCTGAAGGCAGACGCTTAATGACTGAGCCACTCAGATGCCCGTACTTCTCCCTCTCTCATTCCCCCTGCTTATGTTCCCTCTCTAGCTGTGTTTCTCTCTGTCAGATAAATAAATAAAATCTTTAAAAAGAAAAGGAAAAAAATACTAACAAACACGGACTTGACTACCTGCCTTGCCGACACCAGCATGAACCTGGCTGGGTAGGACACTTCCCACTGAGGCACAGCATATATGCAGCAGAGGCTTGCAAGCCACAATCTTGACGTTGCAGTCTATCCCATGTATACAGGGACCTCCCCCAGCCAGCCCAGGCCTTTCACCCAGCTCACAGTTCTGCATATCCATGGCCAATCATCAACACTGAAGCTTTGTTTTTCTAATATCAGTCTGAGAAAGATCTTAGTCTTTTGGTTTTAAAGTGACTTTATCCCATTTCTTATCCCCCTAGTATCCTCTCCCAGAGTCTAGACTCTGTGCTAGATTAGGTTCCCCAGATTGGTAGGAATTTTTTTCTCATACTGCACTCAATCTTTTGTCTTAAAATATACCAAGGTATTAAATTATTATTTGACGCAACAATGTATTCCTTTACATGTCTTTTTTTGTTCAACTTCATGCTTATAAGATTCACCCATGTTGTATGTACAGCTGTAATTTGTGTTCATTGCTAAAGAATATTCCAATATATAAGTATAGCATAATTAATCCATTTATTATTAAGGGACATTCGATTGTTTTAATTTCTGTTAAGAATATTCTTTTGCATATCTCCTGGTACACATACATACATTTATGTTAGATATGTACTGAGATATGCAATTGCTAGATCGTAGGATATGTGTATTTTATACTTGAGTAAATAATTCTAAACCGTGTTCCAAAGTTGTTGTAGTGTGTATTTGTACAATAGATTTTATTACTTATTTATTTATTTAAAGATTTATTTGAGAGAAAGAGAAAGTGTGAGCAGAGGGAGGGGCAGAGGGAGAGAGAGAATTCTTCAGCAGACTTCCCATTGAGTTTAGCCCATTGTGGGGCTCGATTCCAGAACCCTGAGATCATGACCTGAGCCACAATCAACTGTTGGATGCTTCACTGACTGAGCCACCCAAGAACCTTCCTCCCTTTAAAAAAAATTTTTTTTAAAATATTTTTTTTGAAGATTCCATTTATTTATTTGACAGAGAGAGAGATCACAAATAGGCAGAGAGGCAGGCAGAGAAAGAGGGGGAAGCAGACTCCCTGCCAAGCAGAGAGCCCGATGTGGGGCTGGATCCCAGGACCCCGAGATCATGACCTGAGCCGAAGGCAGTGGCTGAACCCTCCAAGCCACCTAGGCGCCCCTTAAAAGATTTTTAAAGAATGTTCAATATAGTGGAATAAGAGGTGAAATGTATCATTCTTCAGTATACATCTGTTGATTTCTGTCTTTAAGAACTGTTTGCTATAAGAGGTCAATGTCATTGGGCTCAGGCTCAAATGAAGTTGCCCACATTTAGTATTGCTCCCTTCAAGTGCTTTTGGTGGGCTTTTCAAGGGTGATTAGTGGACTTATCGATTGATAAGACACTGGTAGATACCTGGACAGGTGTCTTGGGCAAGAGTTAAGGGTTCTTTTCATAGCTCCTGTGTTCTGCCCAAAGTGGGAATCCTTTGAAGATGGCTTTTTAAATACTTGCTTTAAAAAAAAAAAAGATTTTATTTATTTATTTATTTGAGAGACTAAGAGCAAGAGAGCATCGATGGAGAATGAGAGGGAGAAGCAGACTCCCCACTGAGCAGAGAGCCCCATTCAGGACTTAATCCCAGGACACTGAGATCATGATCTGAGCCAAAAGCAGACGCTTGATTGACCAAGCCACCCAGGTGCCCCTAAATACTTGCTTTCCTTGAAGTTGTACTCACTCCTTTTGCTCTGTTTTTCTTTTCCCATCTGATGTTCTGGTTATGAGGGAGGGCCTCTTTAAATTCCCTGCCCCATGGGCGCAGGGAGGCTGGGTGGCTCAGTTGGGTTAGTGTCTGCCTTCAGCTTAGGTGGTGATCTCAGGGTCTTGGGATCAGCCCTGTGTTGGGCTCCCTGCTCAGTGGCTTCCTCTCCCCTCCCTCTGCTCTCTCTCTCTCTGTTCCCTCTCTCAAATAAATAAATAAAATCTTAAAAAAATAAATTCCCAGCCCCAAAATTATATGGCTTGTTGATTTGTAAATGGCTAAGTCCAGAATGAGTCAGGGGAGTGGTTTCCCACTTTTTTTTTAGCATGAAAACCTTTTGAAACTTTTTTTTTTATTATGGACTTTTCTGAATGTAGATAAAAGTAGAAAAAATGGTATCCCATGGATCCATGTCTGAGCTTTGACAACCATCAGTTTATGTTTATAATCAGTCTTGTTTATACCTCTCCCACTCCCCTTCCCATTGGAATATTTTGAAGGAAATCTCAGATATCAAATGATTTCATCCATAAATACTTCAGTGTATATCCCCAGAAAGTATTTTTTTCTAAAAACATAATTACAATATCATCTCATACTTAAGGAAAGTTAAGAATTGCTATCAAATATCTTCCCCATCTCCAAGTTTCCCCAATTGTTTTATAAGAGCTTTTTTTATGGCTGGTTTGTTAGAATCAGACATACTGTCTCTGTTTTCTATATCTTTAAGTCTCTATTCTCCTCCCCCTCGCCATTGATTTGTTGAATAAACTGGATCATTTGTCCTCCCTCAGATATTTTATGTTATTCCTGTGGTGATTTTAATTTTATTTCTGGGGTGATAAAGTCCATTTTAAATCATGTGACAAGAGTTATAGTACCATCCTTTGATTAAGAAAAAACATGATAGGGCGCCTGGGTGACTCAGTGGGTTAAAGCCTCTGCCTTCAGCTCAGGTCATGATCTCAGGGTCCTGGGATCAAGGCCCGCATGGGGCTCTCTGCTCAGCAGGGAGCCTGCTTCCTCCTCTCTCTCTGCCTGCCTCTCTGCCTACTTGTGATCTCTTTCTGTCAAATAAATAAATAAAATCTTTAAAAAAAGAAAGAAAAAACACTATAGGGGCACCTGGGTGGCTCAGTCAGTTAAACTACTGCCTTTGGCTCAGGTCATGATCCTGGGGTCCTGGGATCGAGTTCTGACTCAGGCTCCCTGTTCAGTGGGAAGCCTGCTTTTCCCTCTCTCTCTGTTACTCCTTCTGTTTGTGTGTTCTCTTTCTTTGTCAAATAAACAAATAAAATCTTAAAAAAAAAGAAAAGGAAGAAACACTATAAAGTGTTGTATGGAAGTGATGAACCACTAAATTTTATAGCTGAAGCTAATATTACACTGTATGTGAAATAACTGGAATTAAAAAAAATTGAAAAGAAAAAACACTATAACCAAAAACTACTATGAATTCAGTAACACTTTCAAATTAATGTGTGTGTATGTGTGTGTGTGTGTGTGAGAGAGAGAGAGAGAGAGAGAGAGAGAGAGAGACAGAGACAGAGAGAGAGAGAGAGTGAGCAAACAGCTGAAAAATTGTAGATCAGTATTTTCCCAAACTTTTTGGTCAGGACTTCTTTAAAATTACTGAAGAGCCCCAATAAAATAAAAGCCACTTACTGGGATGCCTGGTGGCTCAGTCAGTTAAGCATCTGCCTTTGGCTCAGGTCATAATCCTGGGGTCCTGGAATCAAGCCCCACATCGGGCTTCCTGCTCAGTGCGGAGTCTTCTTTTTCCTCTGCCCCTCCCCCTGCTTGTGCTTTCTCTCACTGGTGCTCTCTCTCAATAAATAAATAACATATTTTTAAAAACTACTTGCTTATTTATTGATACTGATTATATTAGAAAATAAAGCTAAAAAGTTTAAAATATTTATTGATTAAAAATAATAAATCCATTAGATGTTAATACAAATAATATATTTGTCAGAAAAAGAATAATATTTTCCCAAACAAAAAGAGACTAGTAAGAAGAGTGATATTGTTCTATATCTTTGCAGACCTCTTTAATGTCTCACTTGATAGAAGACAGCTGGGTTCTTGTATCTACTTTGGCATTCACTCTGTTATGATACTGTGTGCCATGTGGCCTCTGGAAAACTTTGCTGTATATTTTTAAGAGACTGAGAATGAAAAAGGCAAACAATATCTTGGTTTTATTGATTGATTGATTGATTGATTTAAAATATTTTATTTATTTGACAGAGAGAAACACAGTCAGAGAGGGAACACAAACAGGGGGAGTGAGAGAGGGAGAAGCAGGCTTCCTGCTGAGCAGGGAGCCCGATGTGGGACTTGATCCTGGGTCTCCAGGATCATGACCTGAGCCAAAGGCAGTCGCCAATCAACTGAACCACCCAGGTGCCCCAATATCTTGGTTTTATTATGAAAATAGTTTTGATCATGTGGTGTCTCTGAAAGGGTTTTGGGATATCTGTGTGTTCCTGGACCAAACTTTAAGAACTACTGAAGAGTATCTATGTGGAAGATATTATTATTATTATTATTATTATTATTATTATTATTATTAACAGGTATAAACAGTGCTTAGTGAAGGAGTGTATTGGAAGATCCACTGCAAATACTTCTCAGCTCCGCTCCCACCCTCTACCCAAGCTTTATGCTTTCTCCCTCAACCTACATGTGGGACCTAACAGTACAAAAAATTCTACGTATGTGGTAATGGCATTCTGTTTTATATTCTTTTTCTTTATCATTATTATTATTATGATTAAATTTTTTTTATGTATTTGACAGAGAGCGAGATCACATGTAGGCAGAGAGGCAGGCAGAGAGAGAGGAGGAAGCAGGCTCCCTGCTGAGCAGAGACCCTGAGATCATGACCTGAGCCGAAAGCAGAGGCTTTAACCCACTGAGCCACCCAGGCGCCCTATTTTTATTATTTTTAAAAAAATTTTATGTATCTGTTTTTGTGAGAGAGTGCAACCATGAGTGGGGGAGGGGCGAGGGGGAAACAGACTCCTCACCAAGTGGGGAACCCGCCACGGGACTTGATCATGACCCCAGCCAAAGGCAGATGCCCAGCTGATTGAGCCACCCAGGTGCCCTGTTTTATGTTCTTTTTAGAAAGTGTTTGTTTACACTATCTCCATCTGCAGCCCTCTCTACCACCACCCGTATCCCATAGCAAGCTTCGTAATTTTTTTCAAAGAATACAAATGAAGGTAGTGGAGTGGAAACATGGGAACATGAAGTTGTTGGAACTGTAGGTTCTAGGTCACTTCCAATGAGATGGGTGACCTTGGGCAAGCCATTTATTATCTCTGTCTCTCCATTTATTTTGTTCCTAAAATACAGGAATTGGATTAAGTAATTAAAAAAATTATTTATGAGAGAGAGAGAGCATGCATTCATGCTTACAGAGGAAGGGCAGAGGGAGAGAAACTCCAGCAGACTCTCTCCTGAGCCTGAAGCCCCATGTGGGGTTTGATCCCTCAACCCATGGCATCATGACCTGAGCTGAAACCAAGAGTCAGATGCTTAACTGAATGAGCCACCAGGTGACCCTGGATCAAATAATTTTAAGGCCTTTTCTGGATCCCAAATCTAAAAAAAATTCTCTTATGGCTCATAAATATGCCTACTTTGAAGTTTCCTGTAGCTTAAGGATGTAACATTGCACTAACACACAATAGAAACACATAGCAACCTTTCTGATGCATCAGAGGGAGAGTAAGGACTGGATACACTATGGCCGACTCGGGATTAAGAGCAAGGAGGTATAGGACCTCCTTGTCAAGGAGTTTTGTGAGATTTCCCATGCCAGCAGGTTCAGAACAAGAACCAAAGCCCAACATAGTTTTTCCTTCTGTAGACCTTTATAAACCCTCTAAACTCAATTCCCTAAGTCAGGAGTTGGCAAACCACAGATCTAAGGATGGTTTTTACATTTTCAAATGATTGGAAAAAAATCAAAACATGAACATTTGTGAGACATGACAATAACATGAAATTCACATTTCAGTGCCCATCAGTGTAGTTTAATTGTAACCTAGGCTCATTCATTTATGCAGCACCTGTGCTATCATGGCGGAGTTGGGTTGATGCGACGGACACAATGTGGCTTACAGGTATTTACTATCTGGCCTTTTTCAGAAATTTGCAAACCCCTCCCTAATAGAAACCTGTGATTTCCATCTTATGACTGTTTTTTCAAAGATTGACCCCAGTCAACAAGCACTTCTAAATCACCCATTCAGGGGTGCCTGGGTGGCTCAGTCCTTAAGTGCCCGCCTTTGGCTCAGGTCACGGTTTCAGGGCCTGAGGATTGAACCCCAGATTGGGCTTCCTGCTGAGCCTGCCTCTCCCTCTCTCACTCCCCCTGCTTGTGTTCCCTCTCTCTCTGTCAAACAAATAAATAAAATCTTTAAAAGAAATAAATCACCCATTCATACACCTTTTCTGATTTATATTTGGTTCATCTTTTATGTTCTCTTAAGTTTCTGTTGACTTCTCCAAATCTTTCCATTGTATAAAAGCTCATTCTGTACTCTGACACCTCAAATTAGGCATCACAATCCCTGTTCTATAACATTTTGAGGGCTGTAGCAGGTGCTCTTCTGTGATTCCCCGCCCCCCTTCAGATCTAGCTGAAATCCTCATCCTGGCTTTTCCTACAGACTTCCTCAAATTCAAAACCACATGCATCCTTTGGCTTTGTATTTCCAGGGCTTTTCTACCTATGGCAATTGTTGAACGTGGCAGTAAGATGTGATTGTTTTTTTTTTAATACCAGATACCAGTCTGTTAGACTAGCAGTGACTAGAGCAGCTTAAAATTTGCAGTTTTGTCCCTTCATGGTTTTCAAGGGGCCTTTATTTCCCGCTTTTCAAAGACATAGGCTGAAGTCTGAATAAGCTGGGGAATGAGTTAATTCAACAGTTAAAATAAAAAAGAAAACAAAACAAAATGGTGGCTCTTCCCCCCATTTCTATTGAAATCCCCAGAATTTTTGAAGGCATTTAGCTGCATGTTGTAAAATCATGATACCCAGGGTTTAATTTATAAAGCCACAATCGAGTGGCGACACTGGGAGTTCCATGCCACTGAAGGAAGTTTTTCTTTCTTTCTTTTTTTTTTTTAAAGATTTTATTTATTTATTTGACAGAGAGAAACACAGCTAGAGAGGGAACACAAGCAGGGGGTGTGAGAGAGGGAGAAGCAGGCCCCCGCAGAGCAGGGAGCCTGATGTGGGGCTCAATCCCAGGTCTCCGGGATCATGACCCGAACCGAAGGCAGTCGCCCAACCAACTGAGCCACCCAGGCGCCCCTGAAGGAAGTTTTTATACCATAGTGCACAGCTATCCTCACCCTGCCCCCAACACCAAGATGTTCTGGAGACAGAAGACAGGTGGGAGGGGAAGACTTTACTGGGGTTTCTTGGGCAAGGCAAGTCAGGGTAGAGAAAACAGTTAAGAGCTGGCTAATTTTAATAATTCCACTGGGTCTTGAGTGGAGGGGTTATCCCAGATTGCCCAGTATGTGGCCTTGAGGTTGACTCAGGGCAGCGGAGAGAGTGGCCTGGTTTTGTGAGTTAGCTTAGGAACTAGTTAGGGATAGAGACTTAGGGATAGGTTGGTTTGCATACAAAATGTGTGCTCTTCGGCAAGCAGTTATTGTCTTTAGGAAGTAGTAGCCCTGGAAGGAGCAGTCTCTCTCTGAGTCTGTGAGATCTGCAAATACCAGAGTACGAAGAATACAGAAAATAAAATATGGGTAATATAATTGATTCTGTAAAAAATGAACAGATGCCAAAAGACAAATACAGAATCTAAGAAAACATACAATGCTGTAAAAGTAAATTAATTGAATTTATGTATTTAATGGAATAATGATTTTTAATAGCAAAAAGAAAACTTGCATTTTGAACTAGTGTAGAAATTAATGATAAAAGGCATAAATACTCATAATAAAATTTAAGACCTTTATGAAAGTTTATAATGTGAAAATTAAAAAGGGTTTTCACTCTTATTTCGAATCCCATTTCTCAGTTAACCACTATTAATATCTTTCTAGAAGCTTTCCTTTGCATGTGTATTCATGTCATTTTGAGTGAAAGCGATATTTTTCCATAGTCTGTAAGGCCCTATTACCCCTGGACTTGGAATCTTGCTTGTCTCCCTAGCTCTCCTCCCTATCAGCATGAGCCCTCTAGGCATGCTCCAGCCTCAGAACCTTCACTTCCTCCAGGTAGCAGCCTGATGTTCCCCTGATCTCCTTCTGCTCTTCCTGTAAATATACCTCCAGGACATCACCTTGACCTGACTGTGGGATCAGAAATTATACCTGTCCTACACTTCTATTCCTCTCCCCTGATTTCTTTTTATCCCTAGCGCTTTTTCTATAGTATGCATACCTTTTTCTTAGCTCTCTTGTTTATTATCCATCTCCTCCACTGGAATGGAAATTCTGTATCAGTAGTAGAGATTTTTGTGTACTACCTGATACACAGAGGAGGACAATTAATAAATATTTCTTGAATGGATGGATGGATAGATGAATATCAAGTGCAACTAGACAGTTCACATGGATTTGTATAATTCTTTTTAACAAGTGGAATTGTATTATATGAACGATCTCCCACTTGTTGTTCTTTCTCCAGATGGACTTTTGAACATTTTTCCATGTAGTACAATTGGATGCCATTCATTCCTTTAAGTAGCAACATAATATTCCAGGGTATAGATAAAGCAGAATTTATTTAACCAGTCATTTACTGATGGTCATTAGGATGCGGAGCTTGTACAATTTCCTGCAACAACAAATCAAGGGATAGAATGCACACCAGGTTCAGGTTGTAGAACTGATGCCAGATTGGACTAGGAGGCTATTGGTCATTTCCTAGCTTTCTTGTGCTGTAATTTATATTTTTCTTTAATCCTGGCTACTCAGTTAACCTTTCCTTCAAAGGTATGCGATGAAGTGTTGGCAGATGACAGATGTTGGGACCATCACGGATGCTCACAATGTAATTCTACATTGAAAGTCAGTTGCTAGAGCAGAGGGAAGACCTCTGCAGAGGTGGACCCCAGGCATGTATGGGGAGGGTCCCTCAATTTCCTTTGACCCAACTCACCCCATTTATCCACACCTGCACCTGGTCTTATACGCCCCTTGCTGACTGGTCCATTCGTCTACCATGTGCCTTCAAAATTAATACCTGACCCTCCATGTGCTGGCCAATTTATCTTCTCAGTAATCATATCTCTCTTCTATTTTCTATCATTTAAACCCTACTTCCCAGTCCTTTCCTTTAGAGCCGAGTCACATGGTCTTTTTCCCCATTGAAATCTGCCCAATCTGGGACATGTTCCATATAAAAGTTCAAGCCTCATCTCTCAGTGATGCTTGATGATATGGCCTTCATCTTTCCTTTCATTTCCGCCCTGGCCCTGGAACAGTCCATCTGTTCCTTCCCCACATCTCTGTGCTTTAATCTATTCCTGCCTCTGATCTGCGCTTGTCACACCTGCAAGCCCAGCCCATGTAATGTGCTCTTCCTTCCTAACCTTCAGAAATCTCATCTGCTTCCCTGAGTGATTCCAGCCTTTCTGCCTTGCCAGCCTTCCCGAGGGATTCTGCAGGTTGCTTGAGCTGTATTCTCTTGGGGGAATGAATGTTTATTTTCCATGCTCTCTCTCTTTCAGCTCTTCTCAGTATTCCCCATTTGGCTTAATTAGGGTGCTACGGGAGCATAACTGGCCTTCCATCGTGGAGGGGTTGCCAGCACCACGAGGTGGGCCCAGGAATGATGGGAACTGCCTACTGGGCTGTTAAGTCTGTGTCACTGGGTTCCTGGGGCCCCCAGCAACTCTCTGGGACACAGTTTTCAGGAGGGAGGGACAACTGAGTTTGAGAAAAACTTTTGGATTTAGAAGATATTTATATCTATAATAAGTTAGTGTTTTTAGTGTTGCTGGTTTCCCCCCTCACTGAGTGGTGGAACTTTTGATGATAACTCTGAACTTTCTTTCCAGAAAAAGGCACAAATACACAATATTTTATATGTATGGACCCCCTGAAACCCAGCAAAGATTCCATGGCCCCCAGGGTAGAGCCCGTCTCCCCACAGCGTGTTTCATGTTTGTTCCTTACTGTTGGTTTTACCCCTCTACTTGTTCACAGAATGTGGCTGGAAAGTATTGTCTTAATGAGATATTGCAATAACTCAAAATGACTCTGATGGCATTTTGTTCTTTTCTTTCTTAATTAATTTTTTAAAAAGGATTATATTTATTTATTTGACAGAAAGAGAGAGCAAGAGAGCACAAACAGGAGGAGTGGCAGAGGGAAAGGGAGAAGCATGCCGAGCAGGGAGCCCCACTTGGAGCTTGGTCTCAGCACCCTGAGATCATGACCTGAGCCGAAGGCAGCCATTTAACTGACTGAGCCACCCAGGAGCCCTTCTTTTTTAATTTTTAAAGCAAGTTTTGCAGGTGCACCTGGGTGGCTCGGTTGGTTGAGTGTGGGACTCCTGATTTTGGCTCCGGTCAAGGTCTCAGGATCAGTACTGAGACTGAGTACTGTGTTCAGCTCCATGCTGTGTGTGGAACCTGCTTCAGATTCTCTCTCTCCCTCTGCTCATGCTCCCACATGTGTGCATGCTCTGTCTCTCAAAACAACAACAATAAATAAAGCAAGTTTTGCCTCTCTTTGGAAATATTCCATATTGTGATTTAAAGAATTGTGTAGGGTTCTCCCCCTCCACATCATGCATACGTTTAGGACTATAGTAGTACTCCTCCTTTTAAAAGATTTTATTTATGTGACATAGAGAAAGAGCGAGAGAGAGAATGAGAGCAGGAACACAAGCAGGGGGAGTGAGAGAGGGAGAAGCAGGCTTCCCGCCGAGCAGGGAGCCCGATGCGGGGCTTGATCCCAGGACCCTGGAATCGTGGACCTGAGCTCAGGCGCCACTATTGGAAGCGCCACCTTAACTATGATTTCACGGTCTGTGGTTGGTTACCTGCAGTCAGCTGCGGCTAGAAGCAGGTGGTTCTCCCGATGTGCCATTAGAAAGTCAATAGCAGCCTAAGGCTACCGCACTCCATCCTCTCACAGTCTCATCACACAGGCATTTTGCTGTCTCCCCTCATCACAAGAAGAAGGGTGAGTATAGTTCAATAAGATAATTTGAGAACAAAAGAGTAGGAGAGAAACCACATTCACATAACTTTTATTACAGTGTACTTTACAGTTCTGTTTTGTTATTAGTTATTGTTCATTTCCTACTGTGCCTAATTTATAAGTCAAGCTTCATCATAGGTATGTTTTATAGGAAAAAACCATAGTATGTATATAGGGTTCGGTACTGTTTGGAGTTTCAGGCGTCCACTGGGGAGGCTTGGAACATACCCTCCCCGAATAAGGGCGGACTACCGCGACAAGAGTCTGTCCTGTACCTGAGTCATTTGTACTGTGGAGTAGGTTAATGGGAGTTCTCTCAGTTATACTGGGGATTCTTCTTCTTGCCTCCTTCCACATACAACTCAATTTAGATCTTCCTTCAATAGGAAGAAAGGGAGTCATGGAGAAGGGGAATGACTAGGTGTTAAGAGCATGGGCCCCAAAAGGCAGGCTGATCTGAGTTACTGAACTCGAGGGTCTTTTTTAAAAAAGATTTTTAATTTATTTATTTGATAGAGAGAAACACAGAGAGAGAGGGAACCCAAGCAGGGGGAGTGAGAGAGGGAGAAGCAGGTTTCCCGCCGAGCAGGGAGCCTGATGTGGGGCTCAATCCTGGGACTCCGGGATCATGACCTGAGCCGAAGGCAGATGCGTAATGACTGAGCCACCCAGGTGCCCCCGAACTCGAGGGTCTTAAGGTAGTGACTCGGAGGACGGGGGAACCAGCAAGTGTATTTTGTTTTGCCCTTCAAGCAATTCCGAAAGTGAAGTTACCTTGATTTCAGTAAAAGATTTGTTCTTGGGGCGCCTGGGTGGCTCAGTTGGTTGAGCAACTGCTTTCGGCTCAGGTCATGATCCTGGAGACTTGGGATCGAGCCCCACATCAGGCTCCCTGCTCTGCGGGGGCCTGCTTCTCCCTCTCTCACTCCCCTTGTGTTCCCTCTCTCGCTGTGTTTCTCTCTGTCAAATAAATAAATAAAATCTTAAAAAAAAAAAAAAGATTTGTTCTTAATCTTAGCTCTACCAGTCCGCTGAAAGTGGTTATGTCAGTTGCTTGCCCCAAGGCAATTAAGTTTAAGATTTAGTTTCCCATCTGTAAAATGAGTAAAATAGGTGCCTCAAGGAACTAAAGGAGCTTGTGAATATAAGAACTAAATGAATTAGCTTGGTTGCTGTAAGTTCTGAACAAGGTGTACAGCTGATTATGAATCATAATTGATAGTGATGAGTACCTTAAGAAGTGCTGGGGAGGTGGCTAGAGGTGTGGGGATGGGAGACAGGAACAGAATGGGGCTGAGGGACATGGAGTCAGCGTGTGGGTAATATTAGACCTGTCTGCTGGGAGAGCCACACAGAGCAGGACAGCAGAATTTGGGCCAGAAGGTTGCAGAAGGGCAGTTGGAGTCACGGGCACCCAGCTCGGAGAATGTGGTGCCTGGGGTTTGGCCACAATGGCAACGTGTGGTTTCCACTGCTGCTCCTTGCTGGGGAAGCAAAGGCCTCTTTCCTGTGGATTTTCTTACCCTCAGGTCTCTGGTGCTCCCACAGTTGCCTTCTTCTGCTGCCCACTCCTTGGACTTCACAGGCAGTTCTAGACACAGGAATGCTTTTGATGGGACAGCATCCCCTGCAGTTCCGGAAGGTGGGCCTGGGGTGTCATGGTCATTTCCTGGGTGTCTGGAACTCATTTTAATTAGCAACTGGGGCGCTTTGATGCCTGGGCTCCCTTGGGCTTCCATGAACTGACCACCTTGGCCTGGCTCAGTACTGATCTCTCATTGACTTGGGCTGGCCATGGGAGGGAAAAGGGTGTGTCAGGAGAGCCTATGATGTGGCAGGGGGTGTGCATATTCTGCCTTCTCACTTGGGGTGGTAGGCCATGGGACTCAGCTGTATTATCTAGGAACTCAGATTGCCATCAGAGCTGGAGAGTCTGGGGGGTGGACTGGGGACAGCAGCCTAGAACTTTCAGTGTTGGTACAAGCTTGGATAACTGTAGATCCTGGGTTCAAATCTCAGCTTTGTTATTTAATGGCTATGTGGCCGTGGGCAAGTCATCTAATCTCCCGGAGTCTCAGTTTTCTCATCTGTAAAAGAGGGATGAGAATAGTACCTACTTCAGAGGATTGCTGTAAAGATTAAGTGTGTGTGTGTGTGTGTGTGTGTGTGAGCTTGTAAGTGTTAGCTACAATTCCTAATATTAATGTAAGGCCAAGGCTTGGATTGCTGAGCTGGCCATTAGGAGTAGGTGCTGGTCAGGACTGGGGGCTGGTGTGAAGCTGAACAGAGACTGAGACACAGAACTGAGGACAAGCATTATAACAGTTGGGATTAGGTTTGCTCTGGAATATAACTTGATCCAGCCATTTGCCGCAGCCTTTCACTGAGGGGTGAGAGGAGCAGTGGCAGGGGTGGGGTGGGAGGAACAAAGGCAGCCTCCTTCTTGCTTCCAGTCCCTCGGCACCAGCATGGATGCGTGTGTCCTCTGGCCTCCGCCTGCTAAATGGGGTGCCGTAGCCATGGAGGGAGCTAGAAAGGCGGAAGGAAGGTTCTGAGCTTCCCGAATGTGGGTTGGAAGTGGTTTGGCAGTAGAGCTGGTGCCAAAGGTCGGTAAAAGGGGAAATACAACTGCAGTGGGCTCCTCCCCATAGTGGCTCCCCACAGGGTAGTCTTGGATCCCTAGAGAGGCAGAAATGATACTAGTCTTCTCTATGGCTGCTCTGACAGCACCAGAGTTCGGGCAAAGCCCTGCGGAGGATGCGGTTCTCTAGGGAGGACCTCCTTGCTCGGGGAGGGGGGGGGCACATCAGGTCCATGCACTGAGGTCCTGATGCTCTTGCACCTGCTGATGTAGTTTCCTGTATTTGCGTCCACGCTCCTCATCCCCTGGGGGCAGGTAGTGGAAGAGTGTCCTTCTAGGAAGGAAGGAAGAGAGGTCTGCAGGAGGAAGGTCTGCAGGAGCCCAGAGAAGGGCAGTGTCTCGCCACAAATTCCCAAATGGCTTCCAGTCACAATCTGCTCTGACGCAAGTGGAAGGGGCAGAAGGAGAATTTGTTCCATCACAGATGGGTGGGTGGACCAAGGAAAGACCCAGAAGTCAGCAGCCTCATTGTCTGGGGCAGAAGCAGAAGTAATTCTTTTCGTATCATTTCAATATCCTGTTCACTTCTTCCACAGATTAGGGCAAACACGCGGTTACTACCCATTTATTTGTACCGCGTTGCTGGGACTCAGCATGAGAGTGTGTATGTCGGGGTCAACCCTGGGGTCCTCAGGGCTGCAGGACCTGCGGAAGCTACAAGTGTTGCAGATGCGCTCAAGCCCTTGGGGCTTCAGCCTTGAGCCGCTCCCCATCCAAAGCCCGGAATACCCCCAGGGGTGGCATGATGGGCCACGCTACACCTGCCGTGTGAGTGTGCATGTGTGTTTAACAGAGGCAAGAGAAGGTCCTTCCCTTGCAGCTTAGGGACAGAAAGGGCACTTCTTTGAGAGCTAATCACCCTGGTGTTATTTAAGACTCACATTATTACATTAGGATCATTTTAAGTGGTCTGTAAGAAGAGTAACCTGGAAGAAGTGAGCACATGAGGCTTTGCTGGGCTCCAGTTGTGAAAATGAGAGCAAGGAAACACCAGAGGCTTCTCATTAGAACCAGGAATGGATTATAGAACACCCACCACTGCCATGATCATTTGATGTCTTTCCCAGTTTGGAGCTAGTGCAATTAAAGATGAAACAGAAACAAGATTTAGATCATTGGAAAGGAAAAGACAAAATTTTATTATTTGCAGATGATATGATTTTATACCTAATCTACCAAGAGAATCAAACAAAATGAACCCCAACTCTTGGATTTAATTAGAGTTTAGTGGGTTTACTGCAAGCAGGATATATACTCAAATCAAAAGCTTTCCCACATACCGACATTGATGGGCTTTAAAATATAATGAGAGATAGAGATAGAGAGAGAGATAGATAGATAGATAGATAGATACGGAGACTATTTTTAGAAACACAACTCACAAAATATTAGGGAATGGCCTTAGTGACCAGATGCTGTGGGATCTCTGTAAAGATCCCATGTTAAAAAATTAAAATCCCTGGGAACACAAGCAGGAGGAGCGAGAATGGAAGAAGCAGGCTTCCCGCCAAGCAGGGAGCCCAATGTAGGGCTCGATCCCAGGACGCTGAGATCATGACCTGAGCCGAAGGCAGATGCTTAATGACTAAGCCACCCAGGCGCCCTTCTGTTGAGATTTTATTAAAAAAAAAAAAAAAGCTGTGAATTAACAGGGAACCATACCATGCTTCGTTTTCTGATTACAAACATTATATATATCTTCCTTCATTAACTACTTACTGCATGTGCACTATGTGCTCTGGGCTGGAGTTTCAGGAGTGAAAAACACAGATATGGCCCCCATCTTTATGGAATTTACACTTGAGGAGAAGAGATCGACGATGAAAGAATGAACAAATTATTTGCATAAATACTGCTCACCATAAATAGTCAAGAGAAGTGACCTTTTACCGCTGACTTCTGTGGGAGCTCTCCCCACAGACTCCTATTTAGTTCTCGAAAGCACCTAAACTTGTCTTTATTACAAATATGCAGACTATAGCGAATTTGGTTTTTTTTTTTTTTTTTAAAGATTTTATTTATTTGACAGAGAGAAACACAGCCAGAGAGGGAACACAAGCAAGGGGAGTGAGAGAGGGAGAAGCAGGCTTCCCGCCGAGCAGAGCAGGGAGCCCGATTTGGGACTCCATCACGGGTCTCCGGCCTTATGACCTGAGCTGAAGGCAGTCGCTTAACCAATTGAGCCACCCAGGCGCCCTGCGAATTTGTTAAATAAGCAATGTACGATCAATCCAATTTAACCAGGAAAATATTTAAACAGAGTACCAATAAATCACCTCAGCTCTCGGGGACAGAGATCAGAGTTCCCTGCAGACTACATTCTTTCCTTTAAAATGAAATCTTTTTGATTTTCTTTTTACTTTGTTTAAATGCATTCTTGCAGAAGTCATGCAAAAGACTTGAGGGTTTAGTTCCGCCTGTGCCCTAGGGGTGGGGCAGGTCTGCTTCTGGGCTTGGAGCTAGCCGCACTTAAACTCTGTAGTTAATTATAAGAACGCAGTGGGTTCTTCTGAACTGAACTATCACAGTTTTGTGGACCACTGCTTGGTTTGAATGGCCAACCAGGGAAGGATGTATTTTAAATATTATGCACTCCTACAGCTTATAAAAGTGAATAGGATAGAAAATGCCATTGAAGGGTTAGGGTCTTGAACTGGACGTAGGCATGGGTCAGTCTCCGGCGTACCATTTTCTGACACGGTTTTTCTTCTGTATTTATTACCGATCTCTTAAACTCTTCATCTTCTTTATCCAGCCCTGTTCACACCCTGGATGAAAGTTTATGGATTTCCTCTACAGTTTCTGCCCTATCTTCCGTCATCTTCTTTCCTTCTGCCCTGTCAGAATTTTCCAAGGGGGCCTATTGCTAGCAGACAACGTTCAGCTTCGGAGAATAAAGGAAGCGGAAAACCATATTCCGCACAGAGTGTCCTCCTTTGATGCTCTCTTTGTGTAGCATGCTAAGGACATATGGAATTAATTCTTCTGAGGCTTCACAAGTTGCCAACCGGCACATTTGTTTTCAGAAGGAAGGTGAGTATAGGCCAGGTGTGGTGGTGGGCTAGGTCTTAAAAAAATGTTTCCGGTTTCCTGGAAAAAGGGCCAAGAGTGCTTCTGCATTGTGAGAGCATCCCAGAATCTGAGGACTGCTCTCCAGGAGGAGGGCTCACCCTTGGCTTTGCCTTCTGGGCCTCAACCATAGATACGTTCCAGGAAGCAGGGACTTGAATGATGTACTGTTAGTGTTTGAAGGGAACTTGAAACACATTGTCTCCAATCATTCCCTTTAACAAATGAAACTGAGACCCTGAGAGGTGGAGGGACTTTCCAAGGGGAGTCTCAGTTTTCAGCCCAGTGGTGTTTCCAACTCACTTGGCATCTGCCAGAAACCTTGGAAGTCACTCCTGGAATCCACTAGTGAACTGAGCCAAGGGCTCTGGGAGTGGCCCTCTTCTTGCTCTACAGCAATGAGGAAGTCATATGGTATCTTTTTCTTTAGAGACTGGGAGAAGGATTCATCTTTAAGTCACAAAGAGACAGTGACAGATTTTTAAAGCTGCACACAGCCATGAGAAGATGACAAACATATGAGGTGCTGAAACAGAAAATTGCTCCCCGTGGTATAGCTGTGAAGAGGACGGCCCTGCACACTTTTGGGCAGTGGAAATGATGCTTTGCTTGGAACAAGTGTGTGTTCAACTTCAAGTGCTCCGGGAGAGTCAGGTTGAAGGCATTTGAAACAAATATAATTTACAAAGACGTGGGGAGTGCTTTGTGGTCCAGGATCACGAAGGGAATGAGACAACCATCGAGACCACATTCAAGTCTCCACCACCTACCTTTTAGTTGAAACATTTGGAATCTGTAGGAAGGTTGAAGGATAATGCAGTTAACACTTCCCCATCGTTCACCTAGCTTTACTGATTGTTAACAGTTGAACATTGTCGCTATTCTGACAGTTCACCGTGCCTCTCTTGAGAATAGTGACCTTTCCCCCATGTGACCATAATGCCACCATCACACCTGAGAAAATTAATAATAACTATTATGTATAGTGTAGATTCAATTTCCTCCCAAATGTCTTTTTATAACAATTCTTTTTTTCTTTTTTCCAATCTGGGATCAGTTAAGATTCATGCATTTATTTAGTTCCGAGGTATTTGATCTTTATAGAAGAATTACCCACCTCCCTTTTTCATGACACTGGAGTTTTGAAGAGATCTGGTTGTGTAGAATGTCATATCCTGTATTGATGTGATTGTTTTTTCTTCATTATTTTTAGGGAAATATTTTAGGTAAAAATACTATATAGGTGAGATTCTACGCCTCTTTTTGCATCATGCGAGTGGATACATAATGTGTGGTCACTCAGGCACCTGCCAGTTAGTGAAGTGTCCCCCATATCCCTTCATTTCCCCCTTTTGTTAGTAAATCCTTTATGCAATGGCACTTTAAATCCACGTGAGCATACTGCCCCCAGTAGTTTTAGTCATTGCTTGAAATGATGATTACATCACATGTTGCAAAGCAGGACTTTTTTTTTTGTTTTGAGAGAGAGAGTCAGCACCTGCCTCTGAGTTGGTGGGAGGGCAGTGAGCGAGGGAGAGGTAGAGAATCCCAAGGAGACTCCCCAGCAAGTGTGGAGCTGACTTGGGGTCAGTCCCACGATCAGGAGATCACGGCCTGAGCCAAAATGAAGAATCCGATGCCCAACCGACAGGTCCAACTAGGTGCCCCAGAGAGAGAGTATCTTAAGCAGGCTCCACACCCAGTGTAGAGTCCAAAGCAGGGCTTGATCTCATAACCCTGAGCTCATGACCTGAGCTGAAATCAAGTCAATTACTTAACCAACTGAGCCACCCAGGTGCCCCACAAAGCGGTCATTTTTTAATCCTTTATCACTCCTTTTAGTTGACATTCCTCTGTAAGGAAAATTTCTCTCTTTCACTCTCTTGAGTATCATTGTGGACCATGGGTTGTTTTTCAAAAACATTTCATTGTGTTATAATCCGTTATCATCATTACTCCATTATTTTATTTGCTGCTCAAGTTGTACCAAATTTGGGTAGCAGGAGCACTTTCAGGGTGCCCCCGATAGCCTTTCGGCATGTCTTGGTTGGTCTTTGAGCCCTTCCTTGTCTTTCTGGTGCAGCGAAATGTTGCTGGCTCACTTGTATATCCCCTATCCCAGACTTGGAGTCTGGATTTTATCAAAGGATCCTTATGAGGAATGACATTTTTAAGCCATGGCCCAAGAACTAGATATGCTCATTGCTACTGGCATACGCATTCACAGGAAAATAAAGTCAACTTACAACAACAAATTTTAGTTACATTTCTTTCTGTGATGTATAAATAATCCACTTCTCTGATCTTAAAATTAGATAAATCTGGAGTGAATAACCAGGGTCAATAATAATTCTTGAAGAAGCCCCAAGCATTTAAAACAAAACAAAACCACTGAGTGCCTTTGAGAGACTGTGTTAGTTTCCTGCCGATGCTATAACAAAGTATCACACACTTGCTGGCTTAAAATAAGATAGATTTATTGTTTCATATTGTCTGGAAGATGGAAATGTCGAATCAAGGTGTTGGCAGAGCTGCACTCTTTCTGAAACCTGTAGTGGAGAAAGCTTCCTTGCCTCTTCTGGCTTCTTGTGTTTACTGACAATCTTTGATGTTCCTTGGTTTCTAAACACACCACTCTAATCTGCCTCCATTGTCACGTGGGTGTCTTCTTCCTCTGTGTCTTTGTCTTTGTGATTCCTCCCTCTTATTAAGACATCAGTCATACTGGATTAGGGGACCCATGTTACTCCAAATGATCTTGCCTTAAAGCTTGATTTCACTTGCAAAGACACTATTTCCAGGTAAGGTCACTTTCCTGGGCACCAAGGATGCCCATGTATCTTTTTGGGGAATCCAATCCCGCCCATAATAAACACCATAATCCATAAGGTAAACATTAAAAAAGTGTTCAGCTAGAGTATAGAAACATCAATTTTATAGGAAAATTTTTTAGGAAATCACCCCTGTAAATTTTGACAAATACTCTTCTTAGGACTCCAAATTGAAAGAAAAAAATCCAGTACATAAGACAAACCTAGAGTACATATTTTAACCAGTTTTATGTATTGGTTAGGTAAGGATCAAAGAGAGATAGAGGGAAGAGAGATGGAAGACAACAAGAGACATACTGAAAAGAGAGAGCTGTGTGAACACCAGGAGATAAGAGATTGAGGGGCCGCCAAAGAGGGGACACATGGGGGGATTTACAGTAAGAAAGCAGGGAGTGATGCTCAATTGTAGGAAAGATCATTTTTCTTTTTTGCTCATTTAGCTCATTTCAATGGTGTGACCACAGAGTCCATTGTGACTCTTTTCTTGCAACCACATTTTTGACTTACGCTTCTTTATTGAGAAAACTGAATATTAACCCATTTTACTCCTTGGTGTGGACGTGGCCGGGCACTGCATGAAGTGTGCATGTGTGCATGAAGTGTGTATCTTTGGCAGGACTACCCCAGGGGTGGGGTATGTCTTAACAGAGGTGGGAGTCCACAAATAACACCAAGACTTTGGGGGCCCCCAGATTTGAGCCTGGGCGAGGCCAGTGTCTAGGTCACCAAACACAAAGGGTCAGCCTTAACTAAACATAGATGTGACCTGAGGAGCCAGTCCAAAGGCTGGCTGCCAAATCTGGTTGTTGTGGTGGGAACCACAGCTGGTAGTGAGGAACAGCTAAGTAGCCAAGACATCAGAGTGTGACATATACATATACATATACATATACATATACATATACATATACATATACTTATACATATTTTAAAAATTATTCTGTAACAGAAATTTTCCTTGGCATCACTTGTTACACATTTACACTGGGAAAGTCATATCATCCAAAAGTTCAGGTTTACTCATTGTACTCTCTTTGTGAGGAAGAACTGTTAAAATGTTATTTCAACATATGATTTTTTTTTAAGATTTTATTTATTTGACAGAGAGAAACAGCCAGAGAGGGCACACAAGCAGGGGGAGTGAGAGAGGGAGAAGCAGGCTTCCCGCTGAGCAGGGAGCCCAATGTGGGACTCGATCCCAGGTCTCCAGGATCATGACCTGAGCTGAAGGCAGTCTCTTAACCAACTGAGCCACCCAGGCGCCCCTCAACATATGATTGTTTTAAACTAGGCTTTTAAAACAATGCTCCTGGGGACCCCAAGACTCTGCCAGTGTGCCCCAGAGGTTTGGTTTTATGCTATACAAATTTTTAAGAAATTGAAGTTCACATAACAAAATTAATCATTTCAAAGTGAACAATCCAGTGGCATCTAGTACATTCAAAATGCTGTGCAACCCTCAACTCTATCTCGTTTCAAATCATTACCATTATTCCAAAAGGAAACCCCATACTCCACCCTCCTCCCCAACCCAACAACAACCAGTCTGTATTCTGTCTCTATGGATTTACCTAGTCTGGGTATTTCATATAAATGAAATAATATAGTATGTGACCTATCATGTCTGGCTTCTTTCACTTACCATTTTTTTTTTAAGATTTTATTTATTTGAGAGGGAGAGAACAGGGAGCTCTCGGGGAGGCAGGGTAGAGGGAGAAGGAGAAGCAGATTCCCCATTGAGCAAGGAGCTCAATCCTGGATCCCAGGACCCTGAGATCATGACCTGAGCCAAAAGCAGATGCTCAACCGACTGAGCCACCCAGGCGACCCTCACTTAGCATGACTTTGAAGTTCACCTACTCTGTAACATATACCAGTATTTCATTCCCTTTTATGACTGCTCAGTATTTCGTTATATGTATGTACCACAATTCATTTGTCCATTCACACCCTGATGGACATTTGAGTTCCCACTTTTGACTATTGTGATGTTATGGACATGTGTCTACATGTGTACATGTATTTGAGTACTTCTTTCAGTTCTTTTGGGTCTGGTGCTTTGCTTTAAATCATTAAGAGAACACAGAACTCTGCTTAACCCATGTCCTCAATGCCATCAGCCTTTGGGTCTGCCGTCTATCACTGCTAATTGGGTAAATCTCTAGCCCTTTTATCTGGGCAAGCTTCTGGCTCCTAGTTTTCTCTCACCTGGGAGATGAAGTGGGCTGGGGGAGTCTGGGTAGCACTTTTACATCTACCTACGCAGTTTCTGAGAAGATTTATTTGATTATCTGTTTAGTCACTGAAGAAATTTCTTTGGAGCATCTATTTTGTAAAAGGCACTGCGCTAGAACACCTGGAGGCTAGGAAGAGATCTAAATCATGATCCTGTCCATCAGTGTTATGCTAGTCAGTTGATAAAGATAATACCCACATGCAAAGAACTCTAAAACGAAGCATTTGGCAGGTGTCCTAGGCCAAGTACAGAGGGAGAGAGTCCTTCTGCTGGGGTGACCAGGGAGGCTTTTACTAGAGGGTGAACCTTGTTAGGAGGTGAGGTGCAGGGGGAAGGCATTTTTTCATGGCACAGGTGTGGCAGGAGGAAGTTCAGTGAGGAGATCAGATTGGCTGGAGCAAAGATTAATGTAGGGCAGAAGGGTGCGAGACAGCTGACAGAAGAGCTGGTTCCAAAGGATTGGGAGTTTGCACTTTATCCTGAACCAGAATAGGGTCTGGTGGGAAACAGTCTAATAACTGAGCATGAATCTTTGTTCATTTTATTTTATGACTGTGTGGCTGTGACAATCTTTAGCTGCGATGCACGGTGACGGTTTAGAGTAGCCACTCTCGCCAAACCCTCAAGAACCGCCACCTGTCCAGTCACTTATTTTCTGCTTCTCTGATACTTACTGAAATTCTTTCTGAGGAATAGCCATCGGTGTCTGAAGCTAGAGCGCTGTTTTGGTTTATCAAGGCTCTGATTTTCATTGAATATTTAGTATCTTAAAATTGGTTCCCTCATTAGTAAGTTATTTTACAAAAAAAAAATTATTTTGCTTTTGTGACCTGAAATCATGCCAGCTAATATTTACTGTAGCAATTCATTGTTTAGATATATGTACTTTTGCTATATTTTTCAAACAGGAAAAATTCATAGCAGAAAGAAAGAGAACAAGGTAATTCGTTTGTTTGGTACTGGGGTATCTGACCCGATTATCTTACCTACTATAAAACCTTCGGTACTTAGTGTCACCCAATACACTCTGCCACCAATGTTAGTTTCTGCTACTATATCACAAATAATACTTAATCGTATCTGTCCAATTGAGAAAAAAGAAATTATTTCTCAAGTAAATTATAGGTCTATGTCAGTGTGCTCTGTGGAACATCACTTCTGTGAATAGGATTCCATGGTCAAACAACATTTTTTTAAAAGATTTTATTTGAGAGAGAGAGAGCGCACACAAACAGGAGGAGTGGCAGAAGGAGAAGGAGAAGCAGGCTCCCTGCTGAGCGCGGAGACTGCTGCAATGCTCCAGCCCAGGACCCGGGGATCATGACTTGAGTTGAAGGCAGGCATATGCTTAACTGACTGAGCCACCTAGGGACTCCTTTGGTCAAATAAATCTGAGAATCTTTGCATAGTGCATCTCTCTCTAGGAGGTTCAAAGTGCACATTAGCAAGTGAAAGGCTTTCAAAATCCTGCAGCAAGCAAAGCAGTTTAATTTGTTTAGTCCAGCATTTCCTAAATGAACCTGTTGCAGTGGGTTGTATGGTGTGCGCCTCCCCCCTTGAGATATCCATGTCAAATTCCTGGAAACTGTGGATGTTACCTTATGTAAAGAAAGTCTTTGCAGGTGTAATTAAGTTAAGGATCCAGGAGAAATCACCCTGGATTCTCAAAGTGGGCTCTAATGTAATGACAAGTGTCTATATAAGAAAAGGGCAGAGGGAAATAGGAGACAGAAGCAAAGGGACACAGAACAGAGACGGTGTAAAGACGAGGCAGAGATTGGAGTGATGCATCCCCAAGCTGAGGCAGGAGCTAGCAGTTACCAGGAACTGGATGGCTGGGAAGGATTTTCCCTTAGAACCGTTTGCAGTAAGAATTGCGGATGCACTTCAGGTTCCACCTATCAGACTCCTCTGCATTTGACTTGATTTCAGAACAAGGCAAACACTTTAGTCTATGAGGCAGCAGTGCTCAGTGCAGTGGGCAGCTTCCCGCTTTACCACAGAGCCTTGATGGCACACGTGTCCCCGCAGCGTGGTATGGGGTTTGTGCCTTCTTGTCCTCCCGCCAGCCTTCTGCTCTGGCTTTGGAATTATTCCTGGAAGTTCAGCCTGGAGTCTGTTTCTTGCCAAATCTTCCCCTCACCCCCCACCTTCAGTGATGCTGGAAGTTACACCATGCTCTGTTACAAATATCTTCTTGCTTTATCTAGCCTAAACACACTCTGTTCTCTTTAACTAGATCCTTATTGATGACCTCCCTGTGCAAGTGTTGGGTGCATATGTAAATAAGCAATGATTAAAAATAATACAGTTAGTGAATATGCTGATGAGATCACAAATTTAATTCTATAGCAAAAATTTCCCTGAATTTATAAATTATATCTTGCAATTAAAAATGTCCAGCGATAGTGCCAAACATGGTTTAAAAAAATACTGTATGTAAATAAAAGTGTGTTACATGCTTTAAAAAGAGCTTCTTGGGATGATTGCAATATTGAAGGACTCAAGGTTGAGAGTTTATTTTATTTTACTTTTAAAAGATTTTATTTATTTATTTGAGGGAAGAGAGAGGGAGAAGCAGACTCTCTGCTGAGCAGAAAGCCCCAAGTGGGGTTCCATCCCATGATCCTGGGATCCCATGATCCCAGCTGAAGGCAGATGCTTAACCAACTGAGCCACCCAGGTGCCCCTCAAACATTTACATTTTCAAGTTGGCCATAAACTCCTAGAATCTCAACCTTGTCTTTTGAAGTGTTTTTCCTTTGTATATATTCAGCTACCTGATATTCAAATTAAATAATATTAATATGCCTCAATCTAATGGACAAGGAGTGGCCGTTGAGAAATGCTGGCCTACTGGATCCACATAAAATATGGCGATTTGGTGTTCAATAGACTACTTAAATAGCAGATAAAATTGGTGAGTCAGTGCCGCTGTTGTGACACAGGCTTTTTCTTCTGTTTTCTTTCTGATTTCTACAATCTCCACGGTTTCTGCCTTTTCGCGCACTCCTCACACAGATGAGTAGGATCTGGTCTGTGATTCAGGGAGCTTGCTGGGTCTAGATGTGCAGTTCTGATTCACAGCGCAGAGAATCATGCCCTGAGCAAGAGGACACTTCCACTTATGCAGAGTTTGATTTCAGGAAGGAGCTGGCATTTTAGTTGAGCTATCCATAGATTTTACTAGATCATTGGAATGAACCTTCAGGTGGAAATTGATAGTTTCTTCCTAGGACTTCATCAATCACCAGTTGTCTGGAATTCTAAATACA
>PITA01002122.1:0-57011 GCA_004023965.1 Spilogale gracilis | reverse complement strand
GGCCGGGTCTCCGCCCCACCGGCTGCAGGGAGGCCGTCGGGCGCAGTTTCCCCGCACTCCGCTTGGTTGCACTGTGGCCCCACGAATGCGCGCCCGGTCCGAGCTGGGGCGCTCCAGAGCGGCGGTTAGGTCCAGCCTCCCGCGGCGCTGGAGCGGAGGCGGCGGCACCGGGCCACGGGCCTCCGGGGCCCTGCGGAACACAGAGCTTTTCCAAACTCTAGCAAAGCTTGCACTCGACAGCATATCCCTGCGGATCCTCGGGGAAGGCCGCTCCCGTCTCCAGGGAGTCCAACCTCTTGGATTTGCTCTTGTGCTTCTGCTAGCACAAAACGAGTGGTCCCCCAGGAGAGAGGGCCCAGGTGGGGGCTGGGGGGTGAGGGGTGGGCTCGGATTCTGTTGCGGTCAGGGAAGCGGTGGTCCTCCGGCTAACTCCCCGCACCCTGGCGGGGAAGTGCTCTTTTGATTTCTTCCAGAACACAGGTATATAGACATCTAGTTTAAACTCCCTCCAAAAAATTGGGTCTTCTGCACTCCCCTCACCCCCACCCCAATCCTCACCATAATTCGTCTTGGAGATGGCTTCGCATCCACACACGTGGATTCAGAATGGCTGCCTGGTGTTCTATTAGGCGGCACGCCATAATTATTCAACAAGTCCTCATGAAGGACATCAAGCTTGTTTGCGGTCTTGTGCCGCCACAGAGGGTTATGCACTGAATATGTGTGTGTGTGTGTTGGGTTATGTGTACTCCTGTGTCTATAGGATAAATTCCTAGAAGTGGAATTGCCTTGTTGAAGAATATTTGCATTTTTAATTGTACAGACCTTGCCGATTAAAGGTACTACCAAATCATACTGTCCTCAGTGACTAGTCCCCATCTCCCACCCTGTTTGCACTGGCTTTGTTGAGATTTTAAAATATTTGCCAATGTGAAAGATTAAAGAGTAGCATGTCATTGTTTTAATTTGCAGCTTTCAAATTTGGGGTGATGTTTGTTCTTTTTCATATGAATAAGGCTATTTGAATTTAATGACCAGATGGTTTATGTTCTTTGCCCACTTCTTTTTTTTTTTTTAACGATTATTTATTTATTTACTTCACACATAGATCACAAATAGGGAGAGAGGCAGGCAGAGAAAGAGGGGAAAGCAGGCTCCCTACTGAGCAGAGATCCGATGTGGGACTTAATCCCAGGACCCTGAGGTCATGACTTGAGCCAAAGGCAGAGGCTTAACACTTTGAGCCACCCAGGCGCCCTCCTTTGCCCACTTCTATTTGAATGTTGGACTTTTTCGCATGGGTGCAAATGCTTTTTGTATATTAAAGAAATCAGATCATTGGGTAGCATACCAGTTTAGTCTTTGACTTCATTTACAGTACTTATCAATTGTAAATTTTAATAATTATTGAGCAAAATTTGTCAACTTTTTACTTTATAGCTGCTAGGTTTTCAGTTTTGTTTACAGAAACCTTCCTGACTCAACTATTGCATCCAGATTCTCCCAAGGTTTAATTTAGTCATCTCGCCAAAGAGATTGCCGCTACTACAGACAGCTTACTGTTTGCTAGGACAGAAGGGAGGGAATATTCTTTTATTCTAGAGGGAAAATGTATGATTTGGGGTTAAGTAAGTAGTTTGTCTTTTAAAAAATAGCATTTCTTCCCTGTTAAATATATATATATAGTTATATATATATAGTTATATATAGTTATATATATTTTTTCATCATAGGAAATTTGGAAATGTATAATGACATAAAGAAGGGAAAAAGGTCATCTGTAATTCCACCACTTAGAGATAAATGATATATATATATATATTATATTTATATTGTCTATATTTTGAACCCACTTTAAAAAGTATAGTAATACTCTATGGGAATTTTCTTAGGGTAGTAAATATTTTTCTAATATGATCTTAATTGGTGATTTTTAAAAAATATTTTATTTATTTATTTAACAAAGAGAGAGAGAACACAAGCAGGGGGAGCAGCAGGCAGAGGGAAAGGGAGAAGCAGGCTCCCTGCTCATCAGGGCTCAATCCCAGGACTCTGAGACCATTACCTGAGCCCAAGGAAGACACTTAAGTGACCGAGCCACTCAGATGTTTCTGGTGATCAATTTTTATTATGTAAATTATTTAATGTTTAGCCAATCCAAGTTGTAAGGTGTTTAGGTAGTTTCTAATTCACTGTTGTAAGCAACAGTGATAATATGCATGACTCTTTGTTTCTTCTACTTTAGCCAGTTATGTATATGTACAATGCACTTCAAAAATGGAGAATATGGATTTCACTTTGGAATGGAGCCTTCCTGTTCCCTAACTATGGTTTTTCCATGTGATCAGTTAGTCTCTGTTTATAATGTACCAGGACCCTATAGATTCTGTGCCTTCCTTTGAAGATCTTTTGGGGGAAGTATTCAATGCTTTTTGCATATAAAGGAAGAAATAATTCCACAATTCAGTTCCTTACAGTTTTCATATTGCAGAGCTTGCCTGATAGACTACAAATAAAATTTTTCCTTTTCACATATATAAGGTCTCTGAAGCTCAGAGTGAGAAAATATAAGCAGTATTATTTGTGTGTGTGTGTTTTAAGATTTTATTTATTTATTTGAGAGAGAGAAAGCACAAGAAGTGGGAGGGTCAGAGAGAGACCCCGCCGAGCAGGGAGCCTGATGTAGAACTCAATCCCGGGACCCCAGGATCATGACCTGAGCTGAAGGCAGTCACTTAACTGACTGAGCCACCCAGGTGCCCTGTTTGTGTGTGATGTGAAAGGATGTTGGAGACCATGTAGTCCAGTCCCTTCATTTATAGGTGAAGAAGTCAGAAATTTTATGGGTCCTTGCTAGGATTCTCACGTCAGCCCCATGAGGTGGCATAGGATTTATTGTGGGCTTTTTTGTTGCCCATTGTCTGAATTGTCCATTCTTTCTTTAATGCCATCTTTAAAAGGTGAATGGGCCTTTATTCACTGTGATTACAGAAGTTCCGAGCAGGGCACACTTTTGTAGAATCCTGGCTGTGCCAAATGCCTGGCTGTAGAGGAAATATCTATGTACATGGTTCTTACCTTCTTCTAGGACTACCGTTTGCACTGAAAAGTTTCGTGTATGAATTTCTTTTCTTGTGTACTATTTTCCTGCCACAAAGAGTTTAACCTATTTTACGCTGGGGTTTCCCTTTGATACTCATCAAGCTTTTATTTTACTTTTCATTGAGGAAGCAGAGCTTATTGTGAACGCTCTTCATAAGGGCTTTTATTTACACTACTAAATAATGCTTTAGACAAACACTATGAAAGCTTTCGGGTCTTCCACCTAATTGATTTGAAAATAATGATGGTTAAAAACATTTACTTGGATATTGCACACTGTCTACATACATTAGTTGTTGAGGATCTTTTAGGACAAGAATTCAGCAAGGTTAGTCTGATAAAGCTCAGCTTGCTGGGAAACGGAGGAATTAAAAGTTGGTTTATTTTGGTCCTTGAGGTCTCTTGGACTAAGACATCATAAGATAATCCATCTCCCTTTTCCTTCCCTTGGTAGATTTTGCAGCTATCTTTCCCCTTTGCTTTTGACATAGAATAAAGATTTTGTTTTGTTTTGTTCTGTTGTTTTTTAAAGATCTGGGAAATTATTTTTGTTCTGGACTTGGCTTCTGATGACTTGTATGACCTTGGGAGAAACTCCCTATAGAGAGTTCCTTGTACCTCCTTTTCCTGAAGAATAAATAGGATATCTACCTAACAATGACATTCAGAATATTAGAATATAAATTTTAATTGTGGATCTTGAATATGGCTGATGGTCACAATCATGGGTTGGCTTGTTAAACCTTCACTGAGAAAATGGTGATATCAAAGGAGAAAACTAACAAAATCCATCTTAAGCCACAAGGAGGAATTTATTGATTCATACAAATGAGAAGTCCAAGTGGGGGTAATTGTGGCTTCAGATGTGGCTGACTCCCCCAACTGAAGTGATGCCTTTGCTCTCTGTTTACCTCTGCCTGGCTCTGTTCAAGCCTTTATGGTCTTTACAGTTCAAGATCCTAGAGTATGACAGGCAGCATATCTCTTCCAGTACTCATGTGTCAAATCTTGGGGAAGATACTGTGGTTCCAGCTTAAGATGCTTATCTATCCCTGAATAAATAATTGTGGCTAGAATGGGGTACCCTGGTGGACCAGCCAGGGTTGTAAGCCATATTTTTAGTAGGGAGATGATTGGGACAATACGATAGATGACCTTACCATGATCCCCTGAAGTCAAGTGAGGGCGGTTCTACTGTTCCAAAGACCAAAGGGATGATAAATAGGCCAAACCAACACTACAAAAAGCCTTTGGTTGAAGCGTGAGTGTATTAGCTATAGATTTATTCAGTATTTAGACATGTTTGTGTTTCTCACCATAAATGTGACTTATGTATATGCTCACATTTAATTTGACTTCACCATAAAGCTTAAGCTCTATTAAACGGAAGCAACACCATAATAAGCCCAGCGAAGATGTAGTATTGATACAGAAATGTATATCAGGCTAGGGAGATCAAAGTAAGAAGATAATATTTTTTTAACCTCAGTTAGCATAGAGACATTATATTTATAATAGTTATAATAGTTTTTCTTGCCTTTCATCATATAATTTAGAGAAGATCTTCAAATCTATTTTTATTATAAAAGTACTACAAAAGGATATAAAAGTGAAGTACTCTCTTACTTCCAGAAATATTTTTTTTATATAATCCAGAAACTTCCCATATATTTGCAAGAATATATGTATATTTTATATAGACACGTAGGATTTATGTCTGCTCTGCAACTTACTTTCTTCACCCAGGGCCAAATTTTGGAGATCTTCCTTTGTTAGCAACAATAAAGCTCCTTCCTTCTCTTTAACAATTGTACAATTTTCTGCAGTATAAATGTGTAACTGATCACCTCATCGGAGGATTTTAAGGTGCTTTACAGAGAAAGCATCACTCTTTGGTCTCTCCCTGCCTACAGGAAACCTCGTGTGGTTGGAGGTCCTGTGGCTGAACTGGGCCAGGCTTTCCCCATTGATGGTGGATGCAGCAGGAGGAGTGATGCCACCAGGGATTTCCCAGGGGGAGGAAAAATTCCCCCAGGACTGAAGAGGAGCCAAAACCTGATCCTATTAATGTCCTCCAACTCTGCCTTCCCTGTGGTTGACGAGACAGGAGGTCCATTTTTGAGTGGTTTTGCAGGTGTCTGAAAAATTTGCAAGGGTGTAATGACTTCCTCTGTAGCTTGTAGCCAAACTTGAAGGGACTGGTATTAATTTCTCAGAATTACTAGGTAATTAATTAGGGGCTTCTTGGTGTCCTTTATCTGTTTGTAAACATTAACATGTATTCCTGGGTTATGGTGAATCACAGATAATTAATTTATGTCAAGTTTGGAAAAGCTTATAGCAGATGCAATCCCCACCCGCCCCAAGTGTCTGCTTCTTGCTACCAGGTTACCAAGACTATACTAAAAAGCAGACTGGGCTAAAGGGACGGTGACCAGGATGGATCAAGAGGGCACCTCGAAGGCAAATGAGCAAAGGACCCATCCTCAACTCAACTGTCTAATTAAGAAAAGGTCTTTGGCCTCCTTCCTCCCCAAACTCTGCCTTGTGACATTCCTTTGCCCTTCCTGCTTCACTCCCATCAGCTTCCATATCAAAGGAAGGGCTTCATCTTATTTAAAAAATATCCTAGTTCATGGAGTCTCCATGAGTGGCTTCAGTGTTATGATAATCTAATAACTAGAATTTAAGACAGAAGGTGTCTCATCCCTCATTCCCTCATTTATCTCAGACTTCTCTCTCACTGCCTTCCGTTGATGTTCCATATGATTTTGCCTATTGAAATTCTTATCCTCTAGACTCAGCTCTGATGCCACGAGGAAGGTATCTCTAGTCATCCCAGTGAAAAAGGGTTCTTGGCCTCTGCTGCATGTACCAACTTCCCCCTGTCTTCCTCACTGGACCCTGGACATCTTGGAGGCTTTGTCTTGGAGGTGCTGGGATAGACAAGCTTTGTCTCTTCCTACCAGACTGTCCTACTTCTGCCCACAAGGTTCAGAAGGCGCTGTATTTCTTGCAGCTAACATGATGCTTGGTTCATAGTAGGCACTTAATATGCCTGTTGAAAATCTGGATTTATCTAGTTCAGGATTGGCTGTGAAGACTTGGACTTTGTTTTATAATTAAATCACTGGCACCTTTTTGGGGGTCATTCTGTTTGTTCTTTTTGCTGGTTTTTGAGTTCTGGTGATGCTTTAACATTTGAAAGTATAATATTTATATTTTTAAATAGAAGATCTTCCCTCCTTTAGTCCCTTAGTAGACTTTAAAACTATCAGATCCTAGAGAGTAAGTACATAGGGACAGGTTGTATGTAAATCTAAATTGTTTTGTAAATTCTAAAGTCAGAACAAAGGGAAAAAAAGAAATGTAAAAAGACCCCAAGGAAATAGCATCTTGCCATGCAAGAGGTCGGGCACAATCCCCATCTTGCCATAATATATTTTTGGACCCTGGAAACCCTCCTGAGCTTCTCTCCAACATAAGGAAGAACCTACAATTACAAGCACAGTGACATTATTTTACCTCCCTAGGGTGGCTGGAGTACAGAGAACTCAGAGAGGCCCCTGCGGGTGTTGGTTTGGGGCTCCAGGAGTGTGCTCTGAAAGAAGGTTCTGTTAGTTTTATGACTTGACACAGATGTAAATGGCAGCCCTTGAGGCCTTGGTTAAAGCAGACGTTTACTCCTTAGGTTTTCTGTTCTGAATATCACCTCCTCCTCCGTGAGGATGGCAGTTCTGACTAAAACATGCTGCAAGAGCTATCTCTGGATTTTTATTGTCTTGTGAAGACAGTCCAACCTCTTACTGCAGATTTTCAAGGCCCCACAAGGCCAGCTCTGGCTCCGATACATGGTTAAGATGGCAAATCTGGAAGCTGTAGGAGAATCTATTTCCCTTTTTTATTTTTTTTTAAAGATTTTATTTATTTATTTGACAGAGAGAAACACAGCCAGAGAGGGAACACAAGCAGGGGGAGCGAGAGAGGGAGAAGCAGGCTTCCCGCCAAGCAGGGAGCCTGATGTGGGGCTCGATCCCAGAACTTCAGGATCATGACCTGAGCCAAAGGCAGATGCTTAATTACTGAGCCACCCAGTCATGCTGAGAATCTTTTTCCTATTCCTAAGTGGATAGAATCAAGATTTTTTCCTGGTTTCAAAGAGCTCTAACAATTTTTGGGACTTCTATTTAGTGGCCAATTTTCATTTATGATAGCTCTTTTGTCAAGGGAGTTCTGATTGACTTTCCATTCTTTTCCTTTAGGAAGCCCATCATGTGGTTTAGGGATTTTCCTTTTATTTCCTCTTTTAAGACCTTATTACACATTTTTTTCCTCTGAAGAAAATGTATGTTGGAGCATCTGGGTGATTCAGTTGATTGAGTGTGGGACTTTGGGTCGTGTCATGATCTTGAGGTCCTGGGACTGAGTCCTGTGTGGGGCTCCCTGCTCTGCATGGAGTCTGCTTGTCCCTCTACCCCTCCCCCAGCCCATGCTCTCTTTCTCTCTCTCTCTTTCTCTCTCTCTCAAATAAATGAATAAAGATTAATTAAAAAATTAAAAATGTATGTTTGTTGAAGAAAATTAGAAAACCACAAAAAAGCTTATAAGACAATAAAAGTAGCCTTAATTTTACCTGTAAGATTAAAAAAAAATTAAGCTATTTTGGGATATTTCTTTTTGAGATCTATATGTCTATTGGTTTGTATCCAATTGATACAGACTGATCTATCTACCTATCTATTATCTATCTATCTCTATATCTCTATCTATTGGTTTGCCTCTTGCTTTTCTTCTCAATTCAATTGGAGCATTGAAAACATTGAAAGCATTTTCCTACATTAATAGAATTCTTTATTAACACTTCAAATACTGCATAATATTCAAACTATGAGAAGTTATATGGGGGCACCTGGGTGGCTCAGTTGGTTGAGCGACTGCCTTCAGCTCAGGTCATGATCCTAGGGACCTGGGATCGAGTCCCGCGTCGGGCTCCCTGCTTTGGCGGGAAGCCTGCTTCTCCCTCTCTCGCTCCCCCTGCTTGTGTTCCCTCTCTGGCTGTGTTTCTCTCTGTCAAATAAATAAATAAAATCTTTAAAAAAAAAAAGAGAGAAGTTTTATGGCTTCCTGTAAGTGCTCTCCTTTTCCTAGACATTTAGACAGTTTTCATGCTGGCAACTGGATATTTGCCTACTTTTTCTACTTCCTAAAAATAGAGTCTGAAAATTGGAATCACCAGTTAAAAAGGTATAACTTTTTTACTGTGAGAAAGTATGCATAACATAAAATTTACTGTTTTAACCATTTTCAAGTGTACTATTTAGTGACATTAAGTACATTCCCATTGTTGTACAACCATCATCATCATCCGTCGTCAGAACTTTTTCGTCTTCCCATACGGAAACTCTGTACCAGTTAGACAGTAACTCCCCACTCCCATCTCCCCCGAGCCCCTGGCAATCATGATACTTTTTGCCCCTGTAAATTTGACTACCTTATATAAATGAAATTGTACAATATTTGTTGTTTTGTGTTTGCTTATTTCACTTTAGCATAATGTCTTCAAGGTTCATCCATGTGGTAACATGTGTCAGAATTTCAGCATTTTTTAAAGCTAAATAATATTTCATTGTAGGTTTATACCATTGATAGACATTTGGGTTATTTCCCCCTTTGAGCTAATGTGAATAATACTGCTATGAGCATTAGTGTACCAATACCTGAGTCCCTACTTCCAATTTCTTGGGGGATTTTTACCCAGAGTGGGGTTAGGGGATCACACAGTAATTCTATGTTTAATTTTTTGAGGGACCACCATATTCTTCCACAGTGGCTGCACCATTTTTCATTCCCACTAGCAATGTGTGAGGGTTCCAACTTCCCAACACTCTCGCAAATATTTTTTATATTCTACTTAAAGAAAAAATAACAACCATCTTGGGACAGCTAGGTGGCTCAATTGGTTGAGTGTTGGACTCTGGGTTTCTGCTCAGGTCACAAACTCAGGGTCATGAGATCAAGCCCTGCGGTGGGCCCTGTGCTCAGTGTGAAGTCTGTTTGAGTTTCTTTCCCCCTCCCTCTCTCTTTCCCTCTGCCTCTCCCTCTGCTCATGCACTCCTTCTCGCTCTAAAATAAATATATAAATAAAATCATAAAAAATAATAAAAATTTTAAAAAATGAAAAATAATCTTAATGAGTGGGAAATGCTATCTCTTTGTGGCTCTGATTTGTATTTTCCTAAAAATTAATGATGTTGAATATCTTTCTGGGTGTTTATTGGCCCCGGGTGTATCTTCTTTGGAGAAATGTCTATTCAAGTACTTTGTCCATTTTTGAATTGGGTTTTTTGTTTGCTTCTTGTGCTGAGTTGTAGAACTTCTTTGTATATTCTACATTTTAACCCCTTATCAGATGTATCATTGGCAAATATTTCTCTTATTCTGTAGGTGACTTTTTCACTGTTGATATGACCTTTAATGTGCAAAAGTTATAGTCCAATTTATCTATTTTTTTCTCTTTTAGTCTGTTTTTAATGATATGCCCAAGAAATCATTGCCAAATGTAATGCCATGAAACTTCCCCATTACTTTCTTTGAAGAGTTTTAAAGTTTAAGCTCTCATGTTTAGGTCTTTGATTTTGAGTTAATTTTGAGTTAATTTCTTATATATGATGTAAAGTAAGAGTCCAACTTCATTTTTTACATGCAGATATCCAGTTTTCCCCACCCCATTTTTTGAAAAGACTGTCATTTCTCCCACTGAATAGTCTTGGCACCTTGTTGAAAATCATTTACCCATATATGCAAAGATTTATCTCTGTGCTCCCTAATCTATTCCATTGGCTTTATGTCTGTTCCTATCCCAAAAACATAGTGTTTTTTATTTTTTTAAGATTTTATTTATTTATTTGACAGAAACACAGAGAGGGAACACAAGCAGCGGGAGTGAGAGAGGGAGAAGCAGGCTTCCCGCGAGCAGGCAGCCTGATGTGGGGCTCAATCCCAGGTCTCCGGGATCATGACCTGAGCCAAAGGCAGTCGCTTAACCCAGGCACCCCATAGTTTTTTTTTTTTTTTAAGATTTTATTTATTTATTTGACAGAAACACAGAGAAGGAACACAAGCAGGGACGGTGAGGGAGGGAGAAGCAGGCTTCCCGCTAAGCAGGGAGCCCAATGCGGGGCTGGATCCTTGGACTCAGGGATCATGACCTGAGCTGAAGACAGATGCTTAATGACTGAGGCAGCCAGGTGCCCCCAAGAATATACTATTTTGATTACTGTAGCTTTGTAGTATGTTTTGAAATCAAGAAATATGAATCTTTTAACTTTTTTTTTTCAAGATTATTTTGGCTGTTCAAGATCCTTTGAGATTCCCTACAAATTTTAAGATTGAATTTTTTCCTCTTTCATTTTTGGAGTATAGTTTTGTTAAATATGAAATTCCTGGCTGAGGTATCCTCCCACTGCCTCTGGCCTTCTTGGTTTCTGATGAGTCATCAGCAATATCTTATCAAGGATACTTCGTATATGATGAGTTGCTTTTCTCTTGTTGCTTTCAAGATTCTCTCTTTGTCTTTCAAAAGTTTGCTTTTCTTATGCTTAGGTGCAGATCTTTTGGAATTTATTCTGCTTGAATTTCATAGAGCTTCTTGGAAGTGTTTTTCATCAAATTTTGGAAGTTTTAGCCATTATGTTTCAAATATTCTTTCTCCTCTCCTCTTCTTCTGGGAGTCCATTATGTGTATATTGCTTTGCTTGATCCTGCCTCATAGGCCTTGAGGTTCTGTTCATTTTTCTTCATTAGTTTTTCTTGGTGTTCCTTAAAAGATATAATTTCAGTTGGCCTGTATTCAAGCTCGCTGATTCTTCTGCTCATCCAAATCTGATGTTGAGTTCCTCTTGTGAATTTTTAAAAAAGATTTTATTATTTAATGTTTAATGACTTTTCTGAACTAATTCTGTAAAGTCTGTATTCTTTGTTGTGTGTGGCTAAAGTCTCTTTTCTGTTAGCTAAGTGGTCAGCTAATAATTTGACATACTTTCTTAAGTGCTTGGAACCTGTAAGTCTCCAAAACTTTACTGATGGGTTTTGTGTGTGGTTGGCATATGCCTTCATTGTTGAGGTGAGTATATTACTTCCTTGACTCAGCCTTCAGTCCTGGCTTGTGCAGAGCCTCAAGGTTAGCCAGAGGCAAGAACTTAGGGTCTTCTTGGGTCTTTCCTGGGCTTGTGCACAGCCCAGTGCATACAGGTGGCTTAGAGTCACAGAAATATACTGGAACTTTTTGAAGTCTCCTGTGAACATCTCATTCCCCATCATTTCCTTTTAATTTTTAAATTTGTTTGGTTTGGGGCACCTGGGTGGCTCAGTTGCTTAAGTGACTGCCTTCGGCTCAGGTCATGATCCCGGAGACCTGGGATCGAGTCCCACATTGGGCTCTCTGCTCGGTAGGAAGCCTGCTTCTCTCTCTCTCACTCCCCCTGCTTGTGTTCCCTCTCTGGCTGTGTTTCTCTCTGTCAAATAAATAAAATCTTAAAAAAAATTTTTTTTTGTTTGGCTGCTTGCTCCAGCTGTTGTCACTGCCTCATATGTGGTGTTAAACAGTTGCCACTGATTGTTTTTAACAGATGTGTCTGGGGGAAAATGTTATTTGCACTGAGTGAAATCTGTGGCTGGCCAAATAAAGACAAGACTTGTGAGTGAGTTTTCCATAGGAAACTATTAGACAGGTCAAATAATGACAGACATCTGTGAGTTGGGCAATGAAAGAACTCCAGTCTTGTTCTGTGCCCTTCAGAGGCTACTTGGTGGCTGTGCTTTTTGCTATAATTGTGGGGCTATTGTTTTTTAAGACTACCGTTGGGCTGGAAATAGAGGGATGGGACAAAGGCAAGTTAATATGAAACAGAAGCTTGCAAGATTCCTTTTGTTACTGAAATTCAGCTGCTTTCACACCTGAACCCTCCCCAGATTGTTGCAAGGGTTTGGTTAATTTCCAGGGTTCTGAAAAAGTTGATTTTGACAATTTTTTGCTTGTGTTCTCATTACGTTTATGGAGGAGAGGATTTTCAGAGGTTCGTACTCTGCCATTTCTGTTAATATCATCTCTTCCATTGATTATTCTGCATCCAGTTTTGTCAACAGGAAGTCAGATGTTAATTTGATTCTTGTTAATTTTGGGTACTTTGTTTTTAGGTATGAAATTTCACCATAATATATCCAGGTTGATCTTTTTATTCCAAGGAAATGTGTACTTTCTCAGCTCTGGGAAATCTTCTACTGTTTCTTTGAGGGGTTCATTTCTTAGGTTCCCTCTTCTGGATGTGCCTTTCATGTCTCTATCATACTTTTCACTTCTTTATCCTGTTCTTACTAGCAATTTTCTCTATCCCACCTGTCAGCTTTCTAAGTCTATCTTTTGCTGTGTCCATTCTGCCACAGTAAGGGCTTTATTAAGATGTTTGGTGGTTTGTGATTGTGTTTTCGTTTCTGATTTGAGAGGCTTAAATGGTGTGTCTGAGAATGTGCTATCCTCAAGAGCAAGATGTGGTGTTGGGCAATGTGAGTCAGTAGACTTACCTGGTCAAGACGCCTCCACTCTTTCTGGGCTAGGCCAGCTACCAGAAACATTGCCCTGATTCCCTGACCCAAATGCTGGCCCAAAATATGCCTCTGGGGCTCCTGCTCCTATAATTTTGGGTGTGTGTGTGTGTGTGTGTACGTGTGTGCATATGGGTCCCCCTGCCTTGCTCCTCTTACTGCAATGGTCCAACCAGTTCTGATGATGGCCCAGAAACCCCTCACTTACACAGCATCCGAATATCTTCTCTTTCTAATTTGGGGCCCTTTGGAGCCATCTCTACCACTGTCCTCTCTTATATATATTTTAGGCTACTTATTCTGATTTCATCTATCTTGTGTCTTTCAGGGATGGCTCATATTTCTTGCCATAGAGGCTTCCTTCATTGTTTCTGTTAATTTATTTAAAATTTTTCTGTTTATTTAATTAATAATAAAAAATTATTCTGTTTATTTATTTAAAATTATTTTCTGTCATTGCTAATGATTTGGAGTGGGGAGGAGAGTAGGCTAGAGCATGTCAACCTTCTTTATCCCATCTCTTCAGGTGACTTTTTAAAAAGTCATTTGGGGGTGCCTGGATGGCTTACTTGGTTAAGTGTCTGATTTTGGCTCAGGTCATGATCTCAGGTTGGTGAGATCAAGCTCCATGGTGGGCTTTGTGCACAGCGGGGAGTCTGAGATTCTCTTTCTCTGCCTCTGGCCCTCCCCTTGCTTACACACTCTCTTTCTCTCTCTCAAAATAAGTACATAAAATCTTTTTAAAAAAGTCATTTGAAGTTTTCCTGGGGACTAAGAATTCAGAACTGATCATCAGAGGAGGATATAGCTTAATATTTGCCTCCCCATATCTTAGTAAGTGTTGGGAATTTAAAAACCTGAGTACAGAGAAAGTATGGGTTTGGACCATCAGCTCAACTAAAATTCAAACTTTCTTTATCCATAGTTCAATGTCACTTTCCCCCAGAAGCTGCTCCTTGACTCTTGCCAACCTTATTGGGGAGGACTCTGGTGGCCCAACTGGAGGCAGCACCTCCTTGGTTGGAGGCACTCTTTTAAAGCTTTGCAACTTCAGGGAACAGTCTGGGTGGGGTCACGTTCCAGCTGCACCCCTAACATTTCCCACGGACTGGTTGTGTTGATAGCCAGTGCTGTCTGCGGTTCACTGTTCCTGGCCAAAGGCGGCAGAAGTATTGCTCGTGTTGAAAAGCATTGACTCATCCCGCAGGCCTCCAGCTGTGGTTGGCTCCCATGCATTTACCGACCTCTGGGACTGGGATTTCTGCGAACTTTTTCAAGTTCATTCCTGTTCTTCTGGCTCACCCCTTTACAAGTGCTTGCTTGCCGTGCATGCCTAAAATGATAGAAGAACATCAGCTCCATGTGATAACTCGTCAGTGACTTTTCTTTAGGATTCTCCTGCATGCGCTAGTGTGTCATCCTATCCATGTTTGTGCAATGTAATAATAAAGATACTTTGTACATCTCTAGAACCTTCCCCTGAGGAATTTTTGAACATTTAAAGACAGTAGTTTTGTAACCTCATAATTTTTCAGTCTGAGGGAAATGATTCTTTGTTAATTTTTAAGCAACGAATATGACTTTGAAGATAGCACAGCAGGTTTTCCCTTTTACCACAAAACAAAGGAACTGCGTATCCTAGGCTGGTGTTTTATACTGATTAGGGGTATAGATATACATACAGACATCTTTCATTTATTAGTATTTCAGTAAAGTTGACTACTAGCTATTTGTCACAAAATTTATTTCATTTCCCCAAGACTTTTTGACACAAAATTAGAGATTTATTTTTTCAGAGGGAAAAATTTGAATAGAAAATGTTAGAATTTTGTGAGGCAGGATTAAGGAGTGAGTTTAGTTCTCACTATGTCTGTATCCTAGAAACACTTGGGAAGGTTTTGTTTGTTTGTTTGTTTTAAGATTATGTATTTATTTATTTATTTATCTGACAGAAACACAGCCAGAGAGGTAACACAAGCAGGGGGAGTGAGGGAGGGAGAAGCAGGCTTCCCACCCAGCAGGGAGCCTGATGCAGGGCTGGAACCTGGGATTCTGGGATCATGACCTGAGCCGAACGAAGGCAGTCGCTTAACTAACTGAGCCACCCAGGCGCCCCCGAAACAGTTGGTAAGTTTTTAAAAAAATAGTTAAAAAAAAGTACCTGTACTTGAAATCTGTAGAGACTGGAGGCAGACGAGTGGTGCCAGGGGCTGGGCCGAGAACGGAGACTGACTACAAACGGTACTGCCTGGGCAGCCTTTTGGGGGTGAAGACAAGGGTCTGCACGTGATCGAGGTGGTGTTTACCCAGTTGTATATATTTACTGAAAAATTATTGAACTTACAATGTGTGAGTTTTATGGTATGTAAAGTATATCTTAATAAAATTCTTTTTTTTTTCTCTCTTTATTCCTTTTCCTTCACAAAATCCTGGAAGAAATCCTGCCCAGGGATCTCTTCGGATCAGTAAAATCAGAATCTGTGGAAGTAGGACTCTGGCACTGGCATTTTTGTAAAGCTCCCTAACTGATTTGAATGTTGAGCTCAGGTGAAGAACCACTGGCCTAAACCTTGCCTCAGTAGGACAATCCTGCCCGGGGGCCAAGAACTTTCCAAACCTTATTACTTAATGATGGTATTACTTAATGATGAGATTCCGTTTCTTTGCCTTTCCCTTGAAGTAAGAAAGGCTTTAAGACTTAGATACAAAGATGGATGGTATATCTGGATTATAGAGCAGTGGTTTGAATTTAGGGGCAGTGCTATCTTGGAAACATAGGTGAGTGACCGAATGAGTTACTGATGTTTTGGGGAGACCCTGGCCTTGCATGTCTAGTGATCCTTTTGTAGGCCTTATCAGGACCATGGTTTGGGTAAAGCAAGTGAGGCGCAGAATGTAAGGGAGCACCAAAAAACTTGGTAATCAAGATAAGTGCAATTTTAATGCAATTAAAAAAATAAAAATCAGGGGCGCCTGGGTGGCTCAGTTGGTTAAGCAACTGCCTTCGGCTCAGGTCATGATCCCGGCGACCTGGGATCGAGTCCCACATTGGGCTCCCTCCTTGGCAGGAAGCCTGCTTCTCCCTCTCTCACTCCCCCTGCTCACTCCCCATCTTAAAAAAAAATTAAAAAAAAGAAAAATCGATGCCCAAAATCCACCATGATAAATATCAATAGTCTAAATGAAGACGGATCCTCCTAGTCTCCCTGATGAAGCTTGGCTGTCTCTTCCTCTTGAGAGCTGAGACCAGTTTTTTCCATAAGAAGAGGGCCAGAGGACTCACACCCAGTGCTGCCTGCTGCCTGTATGCCCACATCTTGCCTTTCCTCTTGCTGAGTAAGAAACAAGCCAACTTACTGGGGACCTGCAGATTCCTGAATGTGCGCTGAACCCTATGTGTGGTGATGAGGACTAACTTCTTCTCCCTTTTTCTCCCCTGGAGAGGGGAAAGTAGGAGTGGGTTTGAAGGTGGCCTGTGTTGTTTTCCATATTCTGGTAGGTTTGTGGTTCCCTGCTTGATCTCCAAATCTGGAGCTAGAAAATGAGTCTCTCATCTGATAATTTTCTGGTTTTATCCAGGGACAGATCTAGGTTTTGTAGAATCTGAAGCTTATACTATTTTGAGTGGTCTTCCTTAAGGAAAAGTATACACATTTATAAATACAAAATCGAAAGCTTTACAAGGAGCTCCCTGAAATTGAAGAGCACATAGTGTCATTAACTTCATGGTAAGATGGTCTCTAGTCTCAACTTAGTATTTCATTTTCCTTATCCCTTTGCAGGATTTCTCTCTGTGATTGGTTAGCCCACAGGGTTCATAGATTGTAGGACTCTCGTCAAGTCTTATTTTCCAATTGTATACTTTGAAAAGCCCCAGAATTTTTTCCTCTCTGAAGTAAGGAAATGATTAAGAACATTAGTTCCACTGTCAAACTGGCTGATTTTATACCCTGGCTCTGCCGGACTATATGTTTGACTTGGGCAACTTCATTAGTCTTTTATTTTTTAATTTTTAAAATTTATTTTATTTTTTCACTGTTCCAAGATTCATTGTTTATGCCCCACACCCAGTGCTCCATGTAATACGTGCCCTGGATACCCACCATCAGGCTCACCCATCCCCTACCCTCTCCCCTCTAAGACCCTTAGTTTGCTTCAGAGTCCAAATGTTTTGTCTCCCTCCCCAATTTACCCCCTTCCCGTTTCCTTTCCCTCTCCCACTGTCCTCCATATTATTTCTTATTTCTTCCTTTAATCTTACTCCACTTCATTTAGCAGAACTAAATGAGATCACGTGTGTGTGGACTTAGCATGGTGCCTGAACAGAGAAGGCACTCAGGAAATGTTATTTAGTCTGTCAGTCAGGATTCTTGAGTCTAGCAACAGAAACATACTCTGGTTCCCTTAAGTGGAGAAAGAATTTATTGGGAAGATGTTGGATAGTTCACAGAATTGACAGGGAGTCTGGAAAAGCAGACACTGAAAATAGGCAGGAATTAAGGTAGGTCAGCAGCAGAAATAAGATGACTAGGACATTCTGTTCCCTCTGTGTTCTGCCATTGCTGTAACTGAGAAGCGTGAAAAATAGAACTGGGACCATTATGCCTTACACCCGTAGCAGCCACCTGGCTTCTGTACACTCACTTGCTAGACCCTGGGACAGTGGAAAAACCCTAGCAGCCCCCTCCCCCCATAGACACCCTGTAACTACAAGGACTCTCCCCACGCCTTCAGATCTAAGAATGAGAGATAATGGCCATCTGGCTCCAGGAATATGGCTACAAGAGCACTCCTTGAGCCCGGCTATCTAGCCCCAGGAATGTGGCTACGTGATCACTCCCGGAGCCTCCTACCCGACCATCGGGCATCTTGGGGTTGGGGGCCGAGGCCAGTCGTAAGGCAACCAGTAAAATGTCAATCAATCATGTGCTTGTAACTGGGGAAACTCTGTAACTTGTTTGCCCTTACCTATAAAAGCTGCGCCAAAAGTGTGCTTGGGGTCTCTGAGCGTGACCGGTAACATCCGCACAGAGGCCCAGGTTCGAACCTGACAATAAACGACCCTTGCTGTTTGGCTTTGACTCTGGCCTCTGGTGGTCGTCTTTGGGGGGGTCTCGGAATCTGGGTATTTCATCACCCTACTCATTCCTTCTTCCTGGAATCTCTTATTTAAGATTCAAACTCATTGATGATCCTGGCTAAATCAGCCAAGCCCCAGGTCAGGAAGTGGAGTGCCTACCTAGTTCAGCTTCAGGTAGAGATTGGGGTCTCTTACAATGGATTCCCCTGGCATAGGAAGAGGGTTTGGATGTTGGGGACCAGAAAACTCTCAAACGCACATTACTGTTTCCCTTGTGATTCTTTAAGGTGTGCTAGAACTGAGCTGCAGTATGATATCCTGCCAGTAGGTGCCACTCTTGAACATTTGGGTCTGTACCTTAACCTCTAACTTCAGGGGAGATTGGCTATGTATACAACACAGCGTATTTACCTGCTGAAGTCAAACTGTGATGGCCAACTATTAGGTTATAGGGAATGAATTCAGTGCTCTCAAATGGAAGCTTGCCATCCATAAGTTTATGTTAATTCTTTGGTACTTGTTGACTTTAATTTGACAATAAATAAACCCATTTAAAAATCACTGCCATGGTCTGAAAAGTCCTTAATCTTGAAGTTTAACTTGAGTCCATTTATGGGTGTTATTGTTCCCCGTCTGTTTTCTGTTTTTCCCCATATCTTCAGCCCTAACCCAGTGCTTTCATAGTGTACAGCAGCACTATGTTGGGTGCAGCCGTGAGGATTTGCCAGCAGTCTCTTTCCCTCATGTATTTCATGTCTGAGTTTAGGAACAGACAGACACACAAAGAGAACTGTGAAACAATGGGGTCAGCCCAGTGGTAGAAATATGCACATAGGGGCAGTTCGGAAGGAGGATGCCTCCCAAGCCTGCTAGGGTCAGAGATGATCTCTTGGAGGATAGAAGTTGAAATAGAATCTGAAAGTTCTTCAGAGTGTCCAGTTCGTCCATAAAATCAATTAACACACACAAGCTGATATTCCAGGTTTGAAATGCTACCACCACTGTGAGGTGAAGAACTTAGCACAGAGCCTGGAACATGGTAGATGTTCTATAATAAATAGTTGCAGCTAGTTAATTGATTTAGGGATACTTGTACTATCTAGGCTATTACAATCTGTAGCACGCTGTTTAATTCACAGTTGATTTTCTGGTATCCTTAAACTGAAACTTATGCATTTAATTCCCACATCAGCTGGTGAGCTACACACATAGGCAATGCCTCCTTTTCAAGGTCATTCATTGAAACTTGAAGCACACTTGATTCCAAGAACAACTGCAAGGGTGGGGCAGGGACTTACTACAGATTGAGCTTTTCTGCTGGGAAAAGGAAAGAAAGCATGTCCTGCGGTAGATGAGTATCTCGGGACAGGATATATGGTCACACATTCACTAAGTTCCTATCCAGCTGGGCAACCATCAGAAGAGTTCTTTATTTTGGGGCACCTGGGTGGCTCAGTTGGTTGGGCGACTGCCTTCGGCTCAGGTCATGGTCCCGGAGACCCGGGATCGAGTCCCACATCGGGCTCCCTGCTCGGCAGGAAGCCTGCTTCTCCCTCTCTCACTCCCCCTGCTTGTGTTCCCTCTCTGGCTGTGTTTCTCTCTGTCAAATAAATAAAATCTTAAAAAAAAAAAAAGAAGAGTTCTTTATTTTGAAAACGAAAAATTGACCAATAGCTATGCAAAAAGGCCAATTAGAAAAAAATTATTCATTAGATTAAGATACATTTTTATTCCCTGCAATAAATACTTTCATCCATCCTTCATAGGCTCCCAAAAGAAATCACCTTTTTTTTCACATGAAGGTGACTTATTAGAACATGTTTCCAAAAGAAATCTTGATTTAAATTGATGAGCCTGTGGAAGTGTATTTGATTTGCTCTAATCGCATTTGAGTTCCTGAAATTTACTTTGCAAAGGGAAAAGGGTTGTCTTGATTTTTTTCCTTTCGAAATTGAAATGTAACTGAGTTTTATAGCATTCCTTCCTAGTTCTCTGCTTTGCCTATCCAAAAGACCACAGTGCTTTGATTTAGGTCACAGTTTGGTTTGGTTTAACCTGTAAGTAGTAACTGGCAGATGGGACTGGAGGTGTCCTGGGTCATGTAAGGATATAAGGAAAGGATGTTTTGTATGTTTTGGAAGATCTAAGGAAAGACATACAATGTAGCTGTGGTTGGCCTATGACTAAGATACTCTTTAAATGAGATGATGCCAGTGTGGGGCTAGCATAATGCCTGACACATAGAAGGGACTCAGTAAACATTATTTAGTCATCAGCCAAGCTTCTTGATCTAAGCAATAAAAATGTACTTATTTTCACAAAAATCTAATTATGAGAGCATTATTCTGCTCCTGTGTGATCAAGGGGTCAGCTTTCCTCTGCTTCTTGAGAATTACATCTTACCTCTGATTTTTGAAAGTTTGAATAGAAAAATTTGCCATGTGTGCAATAAACAGTGAAGATCTGCCTGCATATATAAGGTTTGCTACTGTAATTGAATTTAATTTATAACCCACTTAATCTGATGCATGTTAAGTGATTTAAAGAAATGACTTTGTGTTTCACTGGGGATAATCAGCATTTCTCATAAGTGGAAATGTTTTTAATAGTCAAATGAACATTTTAGATGTCACTTTCTCACTTGATGCATCTAGGACTTTTGATAACCCTACTGCCCATCTTTTCTCTGACACTCTGTTCCTCTTGATGAAAACCATTTAACACTCATTATCGTATGTTTTAATACAGAGATTCTGGGTCTCTTACCGAAGCGTTTACTGGAGCTCTCTGCTCTCCTGCCCCAGTCTCGCTCCCTAGAACTGATTTGCCTTGGGTCTCCCTTCTGCCTTTCTAGTGTGACTTCTCCAGTATGAGGTTTGAGCAGCTGCTCTGGCCCCCATAACAAACAAACAAACAAAAACAACCCTTGGATCTTCTTGTGGGCCAAGAGCCCTTCTATTCCTTTTTTTTTTTTTTTTTTAAATGTGGCTCTGCGATGGTTCCCATTTGTTTGATAAATGGGGATAAATAGCTCTTGCCTTGAATAAGTTAGAAGATTAGTGAGTGAGAGAGGAACCATTATAATTCAAGGTTATGAGTGTAAGTGGGGTAAAATGACAGTGCTTGATAGAGTACAATGAGAGCTGATGCTAACAGACACCCAGGGAGGTCAGGAGGTCCTCCCATAAAAGGTGATGTCCCAGCGGTCTTGGAGAACAAATGGAGAAGGATGGGAAAGGTATTCAGCACATGCAAAGGCAGAAGAGGATGGAGAGCAGGGTAGTTTCATGGGATCACCACAAGTGGTATGATGGGGACACTGGCACAGGTTTTATGGGGAGAACGGTCAGAGGTGAGGCGGAGAGAAGGCAGAGGTGGTGTCTGGGGGCGGGGGAGGGCTTGTGCATCATTCTAGGGAGGCAGGAGTTTGTACTGTGGGAAACCACTGAAGAATGTGAGGCAGGGGAATGACAAGGTCGGGTCTGGTTTTAGAAAGCCCATTTTGGACAGGCTAGGGGCTGGGGAGAATGTGACTAGTGTCTGTTGGAAGATAGTAGCAGGGGAAACAGAGATGAGGATGGGTTCTGGAAATGCAAGTTGAATTAATAGGACAGTGTATCTGGTTGCGTACAGGCGGTGAGGGAAAGAGAAGAGACAAATATGACCCCTCAGGTCTCTGGCTTAGGTGACAGGTAGACTTCTGAATCCAGGAGGAGAGGAAAGGCTTTGTGGGAAAGATGTGGAGTTCCATTTGGGATATGTGGACTTCAGATGCTTGTGGGATGTTCATCTGGAGGTGTCCAGCAGGAAGTGGGATCTTTGGATAGGGACCATGGGGGAGGTCTGGGCTGGAGGAGGAGATGGGCTCACTCAGGGAGGAAGTGAGAATGAAAAGGGAAGGCGTCTAAGTCCCTTTCTCCCTGTCATCCCAAAGGGCTTAAAGGGTAATGTGGGGCTTCCCTTCCAAGTGTTGGCTGCTCTGGTCCATCCCAGCCTCTGACATTGCCCACAGAGCTGAAATTCCAGAATGTGGGAAAGAGAAATCCTCTTATGATCCTTTAGCATGGCCATTCCTTTTGTCTGGAAAGCTGTTCACTCAGCTGCCCCTGTAGCTCATGCCCTCACTTTCTTGAAGATTTTGCTCCAAAGTCCCATTTTTAATGTGTCCTGGGTGCATGGGGTTAGAAAGCCATGCCGTTGTCAGAAGCCACAGGTGGCTTTGTTTTCACAGTAGCTTGCAAAAATTACTTGGCCTCTCTAGCCCCAATTAATACAGTTTTTCATCTGAGGAAGTGTTTTTGCAAGCAGCGTTCTGGGAGAGGGATTTGTTGGTGAGGGAATTCCATGAGTTCTATCCATCTGTTTCATCATAACTCAAGGGGTGAAAGTCTAGACAACCGTATAATGGCCATGCAGTTGGCGGGCAGCTGTTTGACTCATCAGGACACCCCCGTCCCAGAGCTTCCCACCTTGGTAAATACGTGTCAGGGGGCTGGGGCATGGGGGTTGGTGTAAGCCCACAGTGTGCCCTTGTCAGGACCCTGACGCTAAGCTCTGATCCATTTTTGTAGCTAAGTGTTTCTACTCTAGAAAGTTCTGTAGCTCTCTGCCATCTCCCTTTCCACACCAACAGGAAGGATTTAGATTGTTGAAGACAGGTTAGAATGTCGACAGCTGGCTGTGCTTGTCTACCTCCTGTCCCTCTTCCTGTGTCCTGATTGGGAGCTTCGTGGGGGGTCTGTCTTTGCACCTGGATGTCCCAGGTGCCATCTTGTGTGGGGATGAATTAGTATGAGAGGGAGACCTTGCATTTCTCACACTATTCCCTGTAAGAATACCTGTTTAGGATGTAGACACAAGGAAATATTCAGGGACTAGCTTTCATTCTTATTTTTTTCCCTAATTTTCTTTCCAGGGGTAGCACCCATCTTCCATTTACAGACATCAGGGGCATCTCTGTTCACAGTTATGTCCCATGCTAGCTTACAAAGGCAAGGATGGGCCCATTTCCCATCTGCTTTCTCCACCAGATTCATGGGAAAAGTAACACGGGTCATTACAGTGCTTTACTTCAGCTGAGCTCATGAAGGGAGACCAACCCTAGACCCACCAAGATGGATTTGGGTTAAGGGGAGAGAGGCATTTTCAGTGAGAGTTGTTAATCCCGAGGAGAATGTGGGCTTCCTTTTCTCCAGGTCATGACAAATCAGAGATCTTTTCATTAGTTAGGAATGTGTTGGGCTCCCATCCAAAAGCTAGAGGAAGCATTGAAGGACTCCTTCTGGAAGCTGCTTCCCTGTGTCTCTGCTTTGCTGTTTTTTAACTGCAGGGAGCCAATATTGAGTAAAGGCTGAGGTAGCAAAAGAATCAATACATAGAGCTTAGGTTGTGTAAAACAGAGTCAGGGAAAGAGCAGATTTTCTCTCCGGGGATGGCAATTTTCAAGACAGTCCGTTGTGAAGTAGCCTTGTATGCTTCATATCTGGCCCCTCTTTCCACACTCGTAAAAGACGGTGAGCCCGGGGTCAGGGTTACGGATGACTTCTGATTTGGTGCCTCAATTGTCAAATGCTCTGTGTAGACTGCAGGGCGTGCCTAGGGCAGCGCTGGATTTCCAAGCCTCCCGGCCCCATTCCTCATATTTGCTGAGCAGTCTCAGGGAAAATGCTGGAGTGTGAAAATGACAAACCAGGGGAAGGCATAGTTGCTGAAAAGTGCAACATTAACAAAGGATACAGCCATGAGTTAATATCATTTAGAACAGGTGTTTTTGTTGTTGTTATTTTTAGTATTGTCAGAGTAAACATTTTTTTTTAATGAAACTTTGGAGGTTATTCTAGCCCTCCTCAATCTTTCTAGTCTATTTCTATAGCCCTTGCTTGAAACGTTTTCTTTTTATATTGTTTTCAAGTGTTGGTTGTGAAAAGTAAAACCAAGAGAGTAACGGGCAAAAAAGCCTGTTATTCCTTATCCATCCTCTCTCCCGGTGCCGTGCTGACAGATGGTATGTCTGTCCGTGAACTAGTCCGTGAGGAAAGCCTGGCTGGTGCTGTGGGATGAGTTCAGGGAGGTTGGAAATCTTCTGAGTGGGGGTGGGCGGTCAGGTCAGGGGCTGGAGCGATTTGAGCTGAGCCTTCAAGGGACAAGATTTGGTTGGGAAGGAGGGCCTTTGCAACAAAAGCATAGTGGTAAAAAAATATATAGGGTTGATTTAGGCAAAAATGAGTGGCTGAGAATAGTGGAAGATGAGCGTGGGAAAGTCAGTTGGGTCAGGCAGAGGCCTCGGAGGCTGAGAGTCTGGTCTTCAGCACACTGGCCTTGGAGGCTAATTAGAGGTTTCTGCATCACCAGCTGTCTCTATGGTGCTTGGCTGTGTGGCCATGGTGGATTGTCTCCAAGGGTTCTTTGCTTCCTGTACGCATATATCATTCTTTCCTTTAAGAAGCGGAGCTTATTCCCCTCTCCCTTAAATCTGGGCTGGCCTTGGTGACCTGTGACCAATAGAATGGCATGGAGATGACATTTTGAGATTTCTAAGTGTAGGTCATAAGACGCCTTGCAGCTTTCTCCTAGGTCCCTTTGAATATTCAACTTGGATCTCAGCCACTGTAGGAGAAGTCCCAGGCGTGTGGAGAGGGCACGTGTTTGTGGTCTGGAGGACAGCCCCAGCTGAGTTCTTCATAATATCTGAGCAGAGGGAAGAACAGAGCCTGGATCCTTGGTAATGTACTTAAGTCACTAAATCAAATCCAACTCTGACTTCCAGGACTAGGAACCAGTAGACCTGTTTTATTATTTTTAGCAGGTTTATTCTGTTTATTACCATGAAATCCATTCTAAATGACACAAAGGAGTACTGGATGCAAAAGGGTACTGGTACTAGTTCTGGTTACCCCCTTCACCACGTGATCAGGGGCAATGTGTCTTGACTGGTTTCCTTATTTCTACCTCTTTAAGGGATGCTCTCTGTGGTTGGTCTTCAGGTTGCCCTAAAGTATTCCATTTCTTTTGTTCTGGGTAAAACCATTTCTTTTCCCTGGACCTTGTTGCATGCGTATTGAGTAATTTCTCTCCTTGAACTGTCAACTACTTTTACATTCCAGAGTCACTTTCGCTCTGTTTGCTCCAGGCATTAAAGCCACCCCGCCCTTATTTCACATGTAGTGCTTGCCATAATAGTCTCAAATGTCTACCTTTTTCCAACAGTGCAACTTTCACTAAACAAAACTCTATATAGAGGTGAGATGTCCTCATTAGAACACGCAAGTGTCAAGTCATAGGAAAGGTTTTACTGAATTTAATTCAGTAAATCAGCTCTTAATTAAAAATCAGCACTGACAGAGTTTGGGAGGAATGAATAGTTTCCCTGGAGCCTAATTACCTATGGTTAAGCTGACTTTTGAGGTTCTGAACTAGCAGCTCGGGAACAATCCCGCAATCTGTGAAAACCAGCCGAGATGGTACCCAATAAAGCTAAACTTCCTCCTTAACTTACTGAACTCCTGTCTCCAGGGACTTTGAAAGGAGTATTCAGAAATTTCCTCAATTGGGGTCTTCTGAAATAAAACAAATCTCATGCTCCCAAAATGTTGGAATTACAAATCTAGAGTACATATTGTCAGAGAGGCTCTGAGAAGTTCTGCAATGGCCACTCTTTTTAGTTGTACCTGCAGGAGTAGAAGCCTTCATCCTCTCATTCTTACTGGCATTGAGAAGCAGGGGTGAGGGTGTCAGTGCCGCGGTTAGAAACCTGTAGTTTAGAGACATAAACCTTACAAGCACAGAAGCCAGGCTTGGAAATACCTGTCCACGTCTGCCTGTGGTTCTTCTGTATTCTACCTTCATATTCAGGGAATCAAAATTGTACCTTCCTTGGTATTTGACTCCTAGAAATACACTCCAGCCCCATCTCAGAGCATTCCGGAGCGGGAGTCCTGAGTTCTAGGCCACCCTTGACTTTATGAGCCCTTCGACCTTGGGGAAGTCCCTTGAGAAGGTAGTTTTCATGCCTGTGAAATGACTACCGCCTCAGGAGTGGGATAAAATGAATACAGTAGGAGACAGCACGTTGAAAACCGTGAAGCCCTAGATCTGCGTCTGTCAGACTTTTTGGGTTCTCCATTCACTTTTGAAGTGAGCGTTTTTGGTAGAACGCCTGATACTCACCATTAGGGGTGAGTATCAATGAAAACAGAAGGCAGATTTGTAACATTGCCAACACATCCTTCTGTAAATGGTTGGCCCCTGGAATTTATCTTCTCCTACTAGCCCAAGTCACTTCTGAAGGCAAAAAGGACAGAAGAGCAAACAGTAACATATGAAGGAAGGAGAAGGAGCCAAAGGAGGAGAAGCCCCAGTAGAGGCTCTGCGGATGTCACAGAGCTTACTGGAGACTCGGCAGTTATTTGGTGAATTCGATGGTCATAGACAGACATGAGATGATTACAAGGAGGAGCATTAACTCTAGGTTGACTGTCTGGAATGATCTTATTATCAAGTTAACCAGCAAATCTTTATTTCACTTGATGCTACAGAGAGTTACAGCTGGTTTTGTGTAACTGGGAACAATGCTTAAAAATATATCATATATTTCTGGTTTTAGTGTTAAAGGAGATTTTTTTAAAGAGTTGTTTTGTTTTTTTGAAAATCGCATTTCAAAAAAACAAAAATGAAACCACATCAAATTTCTAGGCCCTTCGTTGTATTTCCATTTGAGATAGATAGTTTTGATGTCACCCGTGCATTTAGTTATGGGTTATTGAACACCACTACGTATTTTAAACTCCACTTCTCTTCCATTTCATTAGTGATGAGAAGAAGATTACAGCGCACAGCCACAGTTTTTAGAAAAAGAAAAAAAGGAAATTGGTTGATTCTTCTGTATTTATTCATCTTCTCTGACTTCCTAAATTTCCCCAATTAGTTTTTGGGTTGTGTGCCTGCCAGGGTATTTAGCATTCTATTGATGTGGGAGTCCATTTCCTGCTCACTGGCCTTCTAACTGGAGTGCCACATTGCTTTCTTTAAATTAAACCTCTTAGAGCAGTCCAGCCAAGAGTGGGAGTAATAGCACTCACAGGCCTGACTTACATTAAACTTAGATTCACAGCAGCTAGAGGTTCTCTGATGTTAAAATGGCGGCCTATTATCGTAAGGGTTGCAGAGAGCGCGGCGGAGGGCCTCAGCGTAAAGTAACTGCAGTGCGTTGTTCTCTGGACAAAAGGGCTTCAAACCCAACAGCACAACAAAAAGAGTAGAAAGAAAGTGCTTTTTATCACCGTGGAGAATTCTTTGCCAAAACTCCCCTCTACTTGGAAAGAATGAAGAGCTTTTACAAGATTGAAAAGAGAGCAAGGAAATATGGCTCCATTCCCATGTTGGGACCTGCTATTTCTTGGGGGGTACAGATGGGTGTTTGTGCACAAGTCACCCAATTAAAGGGAAGAAGCATTTACCAGCAGAAGCGTGACATGCTTAGAAAAGGCACATGGCCTTCCTTTCTCCCCACACATAAAATGACAGTTTGGTCCAAGGGAATTGGTTCATTTTGAGAGGACAGTAGTAGTAGCATTCTAATTTCCATTGTATTCTTGGTGAAATTATTTTCTCTAAATAATAAAAGTCTTCCCAGGACGATGACTACTGAATAAAACAGACATTAGGAAAGTCGTAGATATCAGATTATGGGGAGATCTGGGATTTATTTATTTATTTATTTATTTATTTATTTATTTATGATTTTATTTATTTATTTGACAGAGAGAGAGATCACAAGTAGGCAGAGACTCAGGCAGAGAGAGAGGAGGAAGCAGGCTCCCCGCTGAGCAGAGAGCCCGATGCGAGCCTTGATCCCAGGACCCTGAGACCATAACCTGAGCTGAAGGCAGAGGCTTTAACCCACTGAGCCACCCAGGCGCCCGAGATCTGGGATTTCAATTGAAATTCAAGTCATTAGAAAAAAGAGCAATGACATGTTTCACTTGCATCTCTCAGTTTTATATCTCTTTTCCCCCCTAGTTCGGTGGTTCTCCAACCTTACCTACATCACAATCACCTAGAGGGCTGAGTCCAGCCGGGCACATTGTTTTCATGAGGCTGGGGTGGGGTTTGGGTCTGAGCTTTTGTATTTCTTTTTTTCTTTTTTTTTTTTTAAAGATTTTATTTATTTGACAGAGAGAAACACAGCCAGAGAGGGAACACAAGCAAGGGGAGTGAGAGAGGGAGAAGCAGGCTTCCCGCCGAGCAGGGAGCCCGATGTGGGGCTCAATCCCGAGTCTCTGGAATCATGACCTGAGCCGAAGGCAGTCGCTTAACCAACTGAGCCACCCAGGCGCCACCTGAGCTTTTGTATTTCTAACAGAGAGTGCTGCTGCTGCCCTTGGTTTTGGAACTACACTGCAAGTGGACCAGGGCTAGTTAAATGTCTAAAACCCTGCCCTGGCTTGTATCAAATCTGGTACAAAGCGAAATCTGAATTTTTGGCCAGCTGCTCGCTAGCCGGACTTGAACTGGTATGTGTTGGCCCAGCTGATGGCCTGGGTTCCAGTTGATGCCAGAGGAGTGATTCCTTTTTACCCCCCAGGGAAGAGATGTGTAGGAAAAACATGTAGGGGTTTGCACATGGTAAAGATAGGCATAGGCACCTAAGTTCATATAGACCTTCTGCAGTGGAATCACTTTTCTTGCCCTAATTTTCCCTTTCTAATTCTGAATTATTTGAATCGACAAATGACTTACTTCTAAGAAGGGTTGGATTGGAGAATCTGATATTCTGTGCTGCTCCTAGGCTAAACCTCAGGGTCTTTTGTTCTTAAATGCTTTTTCAGGAAACAGAAAACCGCTCTGAACCAGGTCTCAAGAATTTGGGGACTTTTACCTTTGGCTAACGCAGGCGGGCAGGGAACATGCCAGAATCCAGCCTTACACAAATATAAACTGTAGTAATACTGTAGGATGATAGGGGTCAGTTTGCTCCTTCTTGAGGTAAGTAGGCTGCGCCAGGGCGTTTGAAGGGTTTGACTGGCGAACTACACAGCCCGATGTGGTAAGTGGCGCTGGGTCTGAGTCGGATGGGAGGAGTCCCGGATCAAGGGCCCATCTGTCTTGTCGCCTTGCTTGTGCCTTTGCAACCTGGCTTGTGGAGGCAGGGGATTCAGGCTCTGAGAGGAGGAGGACATCTTTGGATCTGGCGGCTAAACCGTGAAACCACCATCCTTCAGATTTCATTGCGTCTGTAGTCTCCTTGGGAGGCCCGCCAACTTGCTGTCTGCTGTTGAGAGTAGGCGAGGAAGTAGGAGGGAAGAACCGGGTGATGAGAGAGTAGGAGGACAATGAGAAACTGTGAAGAGTGGAAAATTTGTTGTAGGGGGTGAGGAAAAAGCTGATGAGGCACAAGAACCCCAATTTAAAATACACAACTTAAGGGGCTCTGCCATCTCCAGCAGACCAGGGACGTCTCACGTGTTGTCACTTGGTCCTTGCAGGCCTGTGCTGGCCGTGGGCCCCGGGGCCCCACATGTAGCCCCGCCATGAACCACAGGAGAGCCGGTTCATATGGCGTGTGTCCTGGGCCACATGTGGATGGTGTGTCCGGTGGAAGGCACTGGTAGGACTGAGAGGTGAGGGGAGAAGAATGCCAGAGAATTACCCTCCCCACTCTGTCTCTGCATCAGGCAGTTGCTCTGACAGCATCTATCAGACAAACTCTCACAGACCCAGTTTTCTCAGGTGACCTTGGACTCCCATCACTTCATCTCCTCTCTTGTCTTCCTCCCCAGGATAGAGAGTGGTTTCCTCTTTGCCAGGACCCCCTTCATCTGTGGAAAGGATTCCCTGAATTACACGCTTTCTATTGTAAATTCTTAAAAGTAGTTCCTCTCATCGGTTAGATCCTGACTGATACAGGATAGAATTCTTATTCCTAGTGAGCAGATGAATAAACTCAAGCTTGTATAGGTTTGACTTGTTCAAGGTCTTCGCAACTAGAAAATGATGAAATTGACATTCAGAATGCAAGACAGCAGAGCTCACTCACACTGTTAACACAATACTATTTGGCCTCTTAGAAAGAATTTGGATGAATTAAGAAAAAAGAAGGAAAGAAATATTTTCATGCATGTAACAGTGGTGATGGTGTGAAAATTTTGCTTTCACCTCAAGCAATTAGGTGATCTCTGAGGTAGGTAGGCATGTGTTCCCTGTGTTCTATGGCCCTAAATCCTGGTGAATTAATTCAACTCAGGCACGGATGCTAGTCTTTTATTATAATTCCTCATTTTCTTGATCACAAGGGGTTACTTATTTCCATTCATCTAGCTGTAGTTTGTGAAAATGTGGTCTGAGCCTTGCTTTGGAATTCAGGTTGCTATAGAAACCTTTGACTGGAGGTGGATGGATCATGGAGGTTTATTAATGAGAATTTCCCTGTTCTACCTTTGGGCTTTGTCTGGGTGAAACTCCAAGAAAGGCTCATTAGTTTTTATATTAGTCAGGGTTCTCCAGAGAATCCAAACCAATAGGATGTACATAGATAAAGAGATTGATCTTAAGGAATTGCCTCACTTGATTATGACAACCAGAAAGCTAGAGACCCAGGAGAGAAACGGTGTAGTCCTAGTTCAAATGCCAGCAGGCTCAGTATCAGAAATAGTGGATGTTGTAGTTTGAGTCCAAAGGCAGGGAAAAAACCATGTCCCATTTCAAGATAGTAGACTGGGATTTCCTCCTTCCTAGGGGGAGGGTCAGCCTTTTGTTTTTTTGCAGGCCTTCAACTGATTAGATGAGGCCCACCTGTATTAGGAAGGCCAATCTGCTTTAATAGTCCACTTATTCAAATGTTAATCTCATTCAGAAATACCCTCACAGACGCACCCAGAATAATGTGGGGCCAAATGTCTGGGCATCCTGTGTCTTTAGTCAAGTTGGCACATAAAATTAACGATCACGGTTTTCTTTTTCTTTTTTTTTTTTAAATTTTATTTATTTATTTGACAGAGAGATCACAAGTAGGCAGAGAGGCAGGCAGAGAAAGAGGGGGAAGCAGACTCTCTGCTGAGCAGAGAGCCCGATGTGGGGCTCGATCCCAGGACCCTGAGACCATGACCTGAGCTGAAGGCAGAGGCTTAACCCTCTGAGCCACCCAGGTGCCCCAACGATCACAGTTTTCATTATCAAAGGCTAACATTTCAGCCTAATCGTTTGGTGATCAAAGCTGAAGCTTCTTTCTCCAGTCAGCCCAACGGAATGCTGATCTTACTGAATCAGAGGAGAGTGTATTGTTGAGTTAATCTCTATCTGGCTTCTTCCAAAGAAATCTGTCCTGAACTGAATGCTATCAGGTGTCCACTAATGCTGGAGAGAGGGCATGGTCCTAAGAGAGTGGCCTCAGAGCATGGGCAGCAGTATCACTATGGAAATTATTAGAAATGTAAATTCGTGGGCCCCATCCCTGACTAACTGAATTGGAAATTGAAAAATTGATGTTTTAACAGGCCCTCCCAGGTGATTCTGATGCATAGTCAAATTCAAAAACCTGCAGTTTATCATACAGCAGTGTTTCTCCCACTGAGAGCCATGGGTCTGCAAACATATGCTTGGGGACATGAGATTTTTCTAAAGAATGAGAGATGAAATGTTGGATTTTGACAGAAACTCAAAGAAGCTAATAGAAATATGTCCTAAGTAGTTTAATGATCAGTTTAAAAACAAATCCTGCTATACTATTTCTTTGTCCGTAATTTGTGTCTACATTAGTTTTCATGTGCATAGAGTAGAATTCTTTTGCTACAAGTTCACGAGCTGCATCTGTACGCAGTGAAGCCTGGGTGAATTGTTGTGGGATTTGAACCTGGAAGTGTGATGGACAGTTGCGGTGTCACATGGCATGACACTATCTGCATGTCAGACATGTGGGACCTGTGCCCTATCAGTCACTGTGGTTCAGTTTCAGCAAACAGGGTCACCTCCCACGTAGACTTCATGTTTTGTGGATTTGTGTTAATTTGTAAGCTGGTTTTGGCTTTATACTTGTTTGCATATGCAAACCCAAGAACCTTAGCCTGAAATTTGTATTTACGTCTAAGTGACCTAATAACGAATAAAATTTATATTAACTTTGGGCCTACACAAATGTATTCCTTTTTAAATGGAATTTGTGTTTGGTATCAGTAAGGATAGGCAAACTTATGCAACAATATAAAAAAAAGTTATGCAACTCAAAAGAAGTTGAGGGAGATTTGCTAATTTGAGGTCATTCAGGGACCCAGGTTAGCTTCATTTTGATCTTAGCATTCTATTTTTTTAAAAACGATTTTATTTATTTATTTGACAGAGAGAGAGAGCACAAGCAGGGGGAGCAGCAGAGGGAGAAGGAGAAACAGCCTCTACGCGGAACGTAGAGCCCAATACAGGGCTCGATCCCAGGTCCCTGAGATCATGACCTCAGCCAAAACCAAGAGTTGGATGCTTGACTGACAGCATCACTGGGGCACCCGTGTAGGGAGCAATTTTGATTTGCAATGACTAATCATGTTGGGCATCTTTTCATGTGCTTATTGGCCACTTGTTTATCTCCTTTGGAGAAATGTCTGTTCAAATCCTCCGTTTTTTTAACAGGTTGTCTTTTTAATGTTGAGCTATAAACATTCTTTATATATTCTGGACACTAGATCTTTATCAGATACGTGATTGAACATTTCCTCTCATTCTGTGGGTCGTCTTACCATTTTCTGGGTAGTGTTTTTTGATGCCCGGAAGTTTTTAATTCTTATGAAGTCTAATTTATCAATTATTATTATTTTTTTTGGTCGCTGATGCTTTAGGTGTCACACCTAAAAATCTGTTGTTGGTCAGCTTCCATGACCGCAGCAGGATGCTGTCGTGGCAAAATGGGCCTTAGTTTTTGAAGCTTCCGTTATATTACTGAGGCTTACAGTCCCTGGGCTACAGAATGTCAGATGGCTTTACCTAAGTTTAGGAGACAGAAAAGTGCAAACTTACTGTGTTCGAAAGTGGGGAAAATAATAAACCACGTTTAACAGTGTTAAACAGCGCTAATGACCTCCATGATTGAACTTACACTTGAGAAAAACCAAAGTTGGAATCACCAAAACAATATATGTTGTGTATTCTACAACCAAAAGATCTGCCTTTACTGATACACAATCAGATCTTATGTCCTTGCCTTTTCTTCAGGTTCTATATGAGAAGGGGTCCTGTGAAAAATTTCACATCTTCAGAAAGTTTAGCTGAAACTATATTGTTTGTTATGTTACTTGGTGGCTTTTACATAAGGAAATGCATGGTAATTCTTAGAATTTATTAATAGAAAGACATCTATTTCTAGGTGAACTTATAAGCCTCCCTTTTATTTTGTAATGGGAAAATTTTTACTTTTGTTGTCAGGAAGCTCAGAGCTGAAATTAACAACTGTCTCAGATCCTCCCAGTATAGCTAATACTCTCTCATTCAAATATTAAGGTTTTTTTTTTCCCTCTAAATGTTTATTTTAGCTGTTTTGTATCATTTTTGTGGACGTGTGTGAACTACCTCATTTTTTTTTTTTGCCACCCAGTTAGGAGATAAGTTACAAATAAATTACAGATATGATCTTTTTCAATACAGTTCTTAAGGGAGTGTTATGCTTAATTTTCAAATTTTCCAGATCATTCTGCTATGTTCATGCATCAGAAGTAAAATGCATTAAGAGTATAATGAACTTAAGACATGAAGGGGTTGAAAGGGGTAAGGGGTTGAAAAAAATGGATGAAGTCACCTTTTACTCTTAGCTTCGAGAGTGGTAATTGCATGATATTCTCAATTTACACTTTTGTGGGGGGGTGAGGGTGGTTTGGTAATTATATCACAAGCCTCAAAAACGTGTGTACTGTTAGACTCAAAATTGAACTTCTGGGTATTTATCCTGAGAAAGCAATTTGGGAAGTAGGCAAAGATTAATAGTTATATAATCACTAATGCTTTTTTTTTTTAAGTTGAGAGAGAGAGAGAGAGAGAGAGAGCGCGCGCGCACAAACAAGCATGAGCAGGGGAGGGGCGAGGGAGAGAGAATCTGAAGTGGACTCCACACTGAGCATGGAGCCCGACGTGGGGCTTAATCTCACAACTCTGAGATCATGACCCGGGCTGAAACCAAGAGTTAGACCCTTAACTGACTAAGCCACCAGGAGCCCCCCAGTTGCTAATGCTTTTAAAGCTTATGGTTGGTGTTTTATATATATTTTCTCATTTAAATGGTAGGCACCACTATAACCTCATTTAACAGAGGAAGAATGGGAGGCTCAGAGAGGTTCAATGACTTGTTTGAAGCTACTTGCAGTTAAGAGGGCAGGGCCTGGAACTTGAACCAGAGCCGTTCAATTCAGAGTCCAGAATTTTAATTATTATTCCCAGTGCAGATGAGAGAGCAAAATTTAGTGTTAAAATGTTTAGCTGTAGGAATTTGTTAAATAAATAAACATTGACATTCCATGCCACCACCTATGGTTTTGCAAAATTGATTTATGGACATGGGAAGCCATTCACCATATACTGTTGAGTGAAAAGAGCAGAAAAGAAAAGAGCATGCCAGGCACGATGCAAACTCATGTGCATGTGTGTTTGAGTGTATGTGTCTATGTGGGTGTGGAGGATGGACACATTGAAAAGGGCTTAGACGAGATAATCAATCAGAGAAAGACAATTATCACATGATCTCTCTGATACAAGGAATTTGAGAGGCAGGGCAGGGAGTTGTTGGGGGAAGGGAGGGGAAAAATGAAATAAGATGGGACCAGTGAGGGAGGCAAACCATAAGAGACTCTTAATCTCAGGAAACAAACTGAGGGTTGTTGGGGGTGGAGGGGGCTGGGAGGGATGGGGTTGTTGGGTGATGGACACTGGGGAGGGTATGTGCTATGGTGTGTGCCGTGAACTGTGTGAGGCTGATGATTCACAGTCCTCTACCCCTGATGCAAATAATACATTATATATTAATAAAAAAATTACCAAAAAAATAAGAAAGAAAAAATGAAAAGATCTTAGAGCAGTGGTTCCCAACTTTCTCTGAGTCCTAGAAACCTTGAATCATTAAAAAATACTGATGATAAATGAAATGAGATCAGACCTACCAAATTTTACCTCTCCAGACCACTGAAATCAGAAGCTCTGGGGGTCTGTCCCAAGCTCTACTATTTTTGAAATACTTCCCAGGTTATTCTACTATGTTGCCAAGGTTGAGGACCATATGGGTAAAGCAGAAAGTTCACCTGGGAATTAGAAGTGGTTGTCTCTGAGGGGAATGGGAAACTTTCCTTTACCTGTGTAAGCCCTATAACTTACTCTTTTATTTTCTAGAATGTAAATATATTTATAGTGAAGATATGCAGCGTGTGTGTGTGTGCATGTGTGTGCTTGTTCATGTCCGTGTGTTTGTGTGGGTTGTGGGTTGTGTTCTTCCATGGCACCTGGGAGCCAGACTACGATGCATGCAGAGGCCTGCAGGACCATGCCAAGGACACCAGTCCTGCTTCTCCAGACATCTTGGGCTGGCGGTAAAGCCCTGGTCCACTCAGTTTCTCCCAACAGCCACTCCTGCAACTTCCTCCATCTCTGCCGGGTGACCAGTTATCCCAGTTGTCCTGGGCCTCTCCTGGTTTTAGCAGCAAAAGTCTCCAGTCCCAAGAACCCTCCCAGTCTTGAGCAAATGGGACAGTTGGTCCCCCTGTTAATACTCTGCTAGCCGCTGTCATCCTTTGCCCCCTACTCAGCTTCCCTCTGAGCCTCAGCGCTATCACTTCTCCACTCTTCATAACCACCCAACACAATGCGCGAAGGTGGGAATCAAGCCAACCGTATCAGTGTTTGCTCCAGGGCCAAAGTGCAAATGACAAATATATTTTCTTTTTTCATCTGCCTTTTGTTTGGAAGGAGAAGGATATCTGTAAACCAACAGTACCAGGATTTACTCTCTTATTTTGCTCTGGGCTTTCCTTAATAGCCTTGAACATGTTGTTTTTTAATTTATGGGAAAGCTATGGTATTCTTGCTGAGTACTCTGTTTCTTTAATATTCCTGAATCATAATACATTTCTCTAGGCTATGTTAGAGGCCTGCCAACCAGTCCTTCATCGTGACTTAAGCTTTCGTAGGATTTTGCAAAAAGCTGGCCTGGATTCTGCTTCAATAGTCCTAGAGACAGAATCCAAACAGTCTGTTTTTCCCAGTCCTTCTTTTCGAAATTGTTGTTTGATCGCATCATAATCCGCTAAACCTTGGGTCTTGTTTCAAATTGCATATCACTCTTTTTACATGGTTTGACTAATATAACAAGCCTTATTGGAAAGATATACAGTACATCATATTGAATATACTCATATTGAAGTGTGACACCATTGCACATATATTACTCTTAAACTTGGTGCATCAAAAATTTTCCTATTCATTCACACAACTGTCATCCTTACTCATCAGTTCCCACTGAATAATGGCACATACCTGACCCAAATCAGTTACACCAAAGTGTCTTTGATATATTTTTAAAAAGTAAGAACCAAAGCTCCATTCCCAAGCTGCAGTAAGATCTAGTTTGTCAGTTGTAACTGAAAATTCAAGGCCAAGGTTGTGTGAGGGATGCTAGGGATCATATGCTTTCTTCATGAAAAGGGACACTGGATGTCATTATGAACAGACATGGGTGAAACACTTACCCTCTTTCTGCTAAAGCCGCTCTATTAGGGAAAACTGCTTCCATTGTGTGACATTTCCTCCCGTCCCCTTATCCGATTCAGATAGCTTTGGGACATTACAAGAGACTAAATAACGAATATTTCTCTAAAAATTGTAACATTTCCTTCAAAATGTGAACAGAAGATTGACCCACCTATTTAATGAGCTAGCATAGTGGTAAGCATCGGGCCAATGGCTTCTCTCACTTTCTGTGAACTCCTGGCTGGTTACAGCCAAACAGATAAAAAATTGGGTAAATAGAACTTGCTTTCCACCCATCATGTCCTCCTCTTCAACTGTGAAGACACATTTTCCTCCTGGAAATATCTAGGGGGTGGAAGAGCCAATATCCTGGGCCTTTCTTTCAGGAAACTTTGGACCATTTGTTACCTTGGGTATCTCTTAAGAAACACTTCTGTTCCACATGTGTTTCTTTTTGGTGAAATGCCATGTTTTGAAGACAAATAACTCAGCAAATGTTAATTCCCTCCCAAATCCAAAACTTCCCATCCTTCAAGACCCAGCTCAAATGCTTGATAACCTCTTGGTAGGAAGGACCTTGCTCCTCTGCTCCCTGCTCCTCAAATCTCTTTCCTTCCACAAGAAAGATCTCTATTTTCAGAATAACTTGTCCCTGTCCCTCAGCCCCCATAGCAGGGTCCTAAATCTGAGAGGTGAAACTCCAGATCAAGTTTTCCTTTAGCCCAGACACCATCAAGACAGCTAGTAAGTCTGATCCCTGCATTGGGTGACCTGATAAGTTTATGCATCTTTGAACGACATACATTAATTGAGGACAAAGGTAGTGAAGAATTAAATCTGAGATTACATTAAGAAAATAAATGTATCCTTCTTTAGTCCTGTTTTTGGGAGTCCCTGGACTTACATTATTATGTGGCTGAGCACTCAGTTTCCTTCCATTTGTTTTCTTTCTTTGGCCTGGTTGGGAGGAATCCATTGGTATGAAAGAGGAGCTTTGTGTCTTTTATGGACCTTTTGTTGCTCAAAGAAGGGCTGTGACACTCCATCAAATTTTAAGGTTCTTTCTATTTCATTTAGTTTACTGTTTTTCAGTGAGCATCCTATGGGTAATATTTCCACAGCAGTTCTACTTTGACTACTAGAGGATGTTAAGTATCCTTGCTTTCCCCCATGTTCCGATTACCCCAGATATGACCATTGTTGATGTTGGTTGAGAAAATACTATTTTTACATAAATGCTTACATATTATAGCGGGTAGAATTCTCAGAAGATCCCCAATGGTCCACACACTTGTCTAATCTCCTTGAACATGGTCAGAAACTATGAATATAATGAGATACGTGATTATGTTATGTGATATGAGAAAAGGGAGATTATCTTGGTGGACCTGACCTAATCAGGTCGGCCCTTTCGAAGCAGACGATGATGTCAGACATTTGAAGCAAGAGACACGCCCTTGATGGCTTGAAGGTGGGAGCCATATGGCAAGGAGTGGAGGAAGCCTTCAGGGGCTGAGAGAAGCCTGGCCGGCCGTCATGGAGGAAACGGGGGTCTCAGCCCAGGATCCCACCTTGATTTCAGCCCAGTGAGATTTGGGCAGAGAACCCAGCCACTCTGTGCCTAGACTTCTAACCTACAGAGGTGTGAGAAAATCAGCTGTGGTGATTTGTTACATACCAGTAGAAAGCTAGCTACATTTGTCTTTAAAAAGCATGTAGATTTCCTCAATAAAATATAATGTTCTCAATCACACAAGTGGTGCTGGCTTCAGCGGGGGTCTACCTTCATGCCCAGCCATCATGCCCCATGAGCCCTCGTTATGGCAGAACTCTATTAATGTTCGCCTAGTGAATGAATAACGCGTTAGGTTCACCTTCAAGGTTGAGGGTAGGAAGAGAGAAAAAAATGTCCTTCATAAAGTTATCCCAACTCAACAGATCAACATGGGCTAATATTTACTTCTTTCGAGGCACAAATACAATACTGTCACATACTGATTTCTTTCAGTGGCTGAAGATTTTCAGCCAAACTTGATTTTTCCTGGACTTCCCTGCAAAGTTTCCTTCCTTAGCAAGAATGTAAGCAGAAAGAGCCACATCAGCATGTAATTTTATTAGTGTTATTCTACTGATACTCTCCAGCATGGATATAGTCTACTAGACTATTGGAAATGTCAGGGGAGTAATTTTGATTTTACAGTTGTCTTTCTCAATTCCCAGTATAGTCTCAGGTCCCTGTGGCAGAACAGGAAGCCAGTGGTGGCTGAAGCTATGGCTAAACCCTCGTGTGGCTCCCTGTGCTTCCTTCCTGGACTTGGGGTGGAGTGGTGGTGAAGGGCTGGACTCTGGTGAGAGCCCGTGGGTTGAATCACAGTCCTACCCATCGTGGGATGTGCTTCTGTCTCCCCACTTTGCCAAAAGGATGATAAACAAAATAATGTATGTAAAATACTTAGCATAATGTCTGCTATTAGGCAGCTCTCCAATATTAGCTATTATTGTTCCTGCCAAATGTGAAAGGTTGATTTCTGTAAATTTAAGAAATGTTTACACTTTCCTTTCTGTAGTTTCTATTGCAGAAACAATGGCTTTCCAAATATAAAATAACATACTCTTAATATATTTTTCTGAAAATATTTCTGAATTTCAGAAAAAAATTTTCTGAAACCTCCTCCCGTAAATTCTCATTGGGCGCCTCTTGTGGGACAGTTTCCCTGCTCTGAGAACCCTGATCACAGACGTGGGTAGTCTGGGGGAGAGGGGTTGCCTTGTCCAGAGGAAGCCGCGTTCAGGCTTTTGGCCCTAAGTTCCTGCAAATCCAGGTGTTGCCCTCTGGGGGCTGTGGTGCACATGATTTAGAGATAAGAGCCACATAGGAGAGGCCAAACAGAATTTTGGCTTCAGGAACTCGGAGAGGCTGTGCTCCTGCTAGGTTGGACCCTAGGTTGCTCAGGGAGAATGGAAAAGGCTTTCCGGAGAAGGTGAGCTAGGAACTTTGTGCTGCTTCTCTGTAGAGCAAAGCAAAAGGGGGCAAATCCCCGTGAAGAACTGTCAGTGAAACCCACCCGTGGCGCTTTCAGAATCTTGTTTTGAAATGGCATGTAGATTTCAGCAACATGCTTGCACTTGAAAAATACAAACTCCTAACAGCGCTGGTGTTTACCAGTGTGGACTTGCTCTGGCATCCCGTGTAATTTCTTTCTGGCCACAAAACTGCCATTCTTCCCACCTGCTCCCTCAAGGAATTCTTTGTGAAGAGGAGTTTCAGCTGGGGAGATCTGGGTTGCCTTGTTAAAAATGGGCTGTGGGTGGGCAAAGGAAGGGGTTTTCCTGTCTCCCATCTGAGGAGAGCATACATGGGCACTTCCTTGTGAACAGAAGGTGGGGAGAGGAGAACTGTGCATTTATAACCAGAGAGACCAGCATGGCTTTGACTCATTTACCTTACTTGGGCTGTTGAGGCATCAGAACTGTTCACTCAGACCCCTCCTGGGGTGGGGGGGAATCCTCTTACCAAGCCCCAAGGGAGGGCTCCTGGAGTGGGTGCAGTAAGGATTCTCTGGACCTTAGTTTCTTGGTTACATTCCAGTGACCATCTGTGTGATAGTTTCTGCCCTTTATTAGCACGCTTATTTTTGTGAAGTTTAGTGCTATATTGGGAGCCTGTGTAGTGTTGCCAGGTAAAATACAGGACCTTTTGTATTTGTAAAATACAAAAAGTTGAATGTGAATTTCAGATAAACAGTTTTTTTAAGCACATGTCCCATGCAATGTTTGTGAATACTTAGTCTTAAAAAAAAATATTCTTTGGCTTATCTGAAATTCCCATTTAACTTTCTTTCTTTTTCTTTTTTTGGCTGAAACCTGGCCACCCTAGCTGCCTAAAGCCTGGCGACCTGGGCTGCAGGGAGGTAGCACGCGCCAGGAAGACAGCAGGCTTCATTTCCCGGTGGGTTTCTGTGGTGACTAGCGGTGACAAAGTGACACCAAGCAGTTCCCTCCCCAAGAAGTCTTCCAAGTAGCAGAAAGCTGTTTGGAAGCAGAAAGGAGCCCGATTAAGAGTATCCTGCATTCCTTCCTAATCAGACTAAGAAAATCTCCGCTTCTCAAACCAGACTTTCCTTCTAGAAGACCAACTCCACTGGCCGTGGCCAGTTGTCACCATGTCGGGCTTGGCATCATGCCCTCGATTGGTGAGCTGTTTATCCTCCATTCCTACCCCAGGAAGTGACTCCGTGTTTCCTGCCAAGGGGGTGGCACTGAAATGTCTTGGTTGAACAGCTGATAACAAAGAGTGAAATCAGAAATCCAGGGGGAAGAGAACGTGATGGGGAGGGAAGGTGGACTGTGGCAACAAGGGAAACTTGGTGGTTTGATAGAGCTGTGTTCAAAGCCTGGTACTCTGCCTTCCTTGTGAATGGATGCAGGGACTTGGTCTCAGTTCCCATATCTCTAAAGTGGAATTGATTGTGGTGTTTGTACCTCACAGAGTTGTGGGGAAGGCTCAGTGAGATAGTACAGTACCGCCTTCAGAGGGTGCGCTGGGTGGCGAGTGCTAACGCAACCACAGTGCTTGCTGCCACATCCACACGGTGGCTCTGTCTGCCCCGGGCCACCCACGCTTGCCAGAACCGTCTTCCCACTTAGATCTTGCCCTGTGTCACGGAAAGGGGATGTCTTTGCTGGATCTTAGCCAAAAGGCTGGGAAGAGATGGAAAGGGGAAATCTTACCATTCCCCCTTTTGGACAGCAGAAAGCAGCTACCTGCCTTCCGAGGGTCCTTCTAGAAGGACCCTGGGGTTTCTTGGCACCGTAATTAATGGCTGCATGTGGATGGATCACTCCAGCCCCAAGGTGGGGGTGGGATTGGGGGTTCCCCATGATTTCATAAGTTCCCCCTCTAAGCTTCTGTATAGCAACATTAAATTTAGGTAAAACACCGTGTGTGAGCTCTGCTGAGCCAGCTTCAGACAAGTTCCTGTCCGTGTCCCACTGTCAGACCACAGCTCAGGCCCCTGTGTAAAGACCTTGGGGGCCATTGCTCAGCCAGATGAGGAGAAGTGCCTGAGACACCAGGCATGAGCCCCCTTCCCTGTGGAGAGGCCACCAAGGTTCTTAGAGCCCTGGCTCTGTAAGAACACAATAGAACAGAGAGAAGACATTTGAAAGTTTCAGCATTTGGTTGAAAGCCTCTTTATTAAGATTATGCAGCTAATTAGGTGCCTATCAGACTGTGCTGATGTATGTATTGCAATAGAAGATACATGGGTAAAGGGCAGGCTTAATGGGACGATAGGCTTTTAGAAAGGGCATTCCGAGAAAGTTCCAGTGACATTTTAATGCAACTGATTACACATAAGGATGGGAGAGGCTTGTTTTGGGGGCTGGACCATAGACCCTGAGCCAAAGAGGCTGGGGCTGCCTGGGGATTTGGACAGCAGGAGCGGGCAGTCCCAGCCCGTGACCTTCTGTCTCATTGGGCCTGCTGTCCTCGACCTGGCAGCCAGGGCCAGCCTTGCCCCTCCACCCCACCTGGCGCGTGGGCCGCCCCACAGGGGTGGTGTGTGCTGAGTTCTCTTCCAAGGAGGGGGACGACATGCCAGCGACTCCATAGATCACCCTCTCCACCTGCCAAGGAGGCAAGATAGTGCTGCAGAGAAAACAGCTTTTACTTGTGCTTTTGTAGTTGGGCCTGACGATCCAGAAGCACTGGGATTTGGGTCACGAGTCCATGGCACAGCAGGCCGATGGCAGTGTAGAGTCTGGGACATTAGGGCTGGGGAGCATGTGACTGAGTGATGAGAGCCTTAGGGTGTTATCCTCCCTAACGTTCCGCTTTTGGAACCATGTGGGTGCAATCATGTCATCGCGGCTGGTGTGAGCAGCCAGCTGTGACAGGGAGGGACAGGCTGGGTTGGGGGGCAAACACTTTGAGGTCTTTCCATGATGTGATCGTTGTGTGCTTAGCATGGCATAAGCTGTTGCTGGCTCTCTGATGGCTGAGATATTTTGCCTTGTGCCCAAACACAAAAGAAGGCAGACGGTTGCTGGTACCACCACCAAACTGTGTCAGATGCAGCTAAGATGGGTTTCCTCTGGACCTGTGATCTCTCAAGATGGCCAAATTGGTTATCATACTCATAGAGGGGACCCATCATCATCTTGGGGACATCGGGGTTTGGCATTATTTTTCTTCCATCTGACCCTAGCATGCCCTGCTACTCAGCTCTCACTGTTGGCTCCAGTCTGAGTTTCATGCTATTGTTCCCAACTGTCTCTTCCTCCTAGAGAGCCCTTCACACTCCACAGACCAGATGACTAGAGGTTGCTGACATCTTCCTCTGGTAGGGAATATGCAGTGCTAAGGGGACTTGGTCTCATCAGTGTCCTGGGGCTTGGCTTAGTGCAGAGGAGTTCCCAAGCAGGCTCATGGAGAAGCATGCAGAGGTTATCGGGATGTTAATGCCTGGTTTACACAAGCCATCTCATGGGAGCGGGGGCTACTGCTCTCCTATATTACCTATTGTCCGAATGCCCCACCTCCCCCACCTTGCCCCAGACACACACATGAATCCTGCTCAGCCCCCTTCCTTTCTCCCCAGGTGACTGGTTAGTTTACAAGTTAATTATCGTCAAGAGGGCTGAAGTATTTTTTTTTAAGCCATGGCGGTGAATTAGCTTCTCTCCGTGCTGCCTTCCTGAGTCACTGCCTGGCCGGGCTGCCAGGAACAGAGGAAGAGCTGGGTGGAGGAGGGAAAGGTGACTAATAACAGGGGAGAATCTTTAGCCTGGAGAGCGATCTCCCTGCCTCCTTTACATCAAGTCATTGTGTGGCCTGCGTGCATTTGGGGTGTGCGTGCACACGCATGTGCTGGGACGTGCTGGAGCCGCGTCCAAAAGCCAGTGCCGCCTCGGCCTCCCCTGAGGCACCTGCTGTGGGCCGGTGCTCTGAGCCCTGCTCTTCTTGTAGCCAAACTCAAGGCCAGCGGACCCCATGAGATTCACTTTTAAAATCATGCTCAGTGACTGTTCTTGAATTTGCTAATCTTAATATCTTCCTTGGATAGATCGAGGGTGGCATGAAGTATACTAAATCCTTCACGAAGGCCTTCTTCCTTTCTTTCAAATTTCTGTTTTTTCCAAACCGTTAAACATACAAACAAAACAAAAAAGCTGTTCTCCTTCAAAATGGGAGTCCCTCCACAAATGACTCTATTGACAGAGAAAATAAAATTCTTCAGCCATCTCCTCGCTTCCTGGGCCCTCAGAGGAGGGATGGGCCTGGGAGATGGAGGTCGGGCACTCAAACATTATACCTCCATCCACCCTGGAAAGAGGATCTGTGCCCTTATTATTATTTTTTTAAAATATTTTATTTATTTGACAGAGAGAAACACAGCCAGAGAGGGAACACAAGCAGGAGGAGTGAGAGAGGGAGAAGCAGGCTTCCCGCTGAGCAGGGAGCCCGATGTGGGGCTTGATCCTGGGTCTCTGGGATCATGACCTGAGCCGAAGGCAGTCGCTCAACCAACTGAGCCACCCAGGCGCCCCATTTTTAATGTATTTAAACAGTTCTGTGACCACTGAATAAGGCCGTTTAATGAAATGCTGGACTTGGATCTAGACGGGCCTGTTAGAAATCATTATGAGTAAACGTGTAGAGTTTTATTTTCCATCCCCCAGAGGTCTTTCGCAGGTGCCTGAGGATAAGGATTTGTATGGAGTCCAGTTTGTACTTCCCTGGCCTAACGTAGTGCTGAGGTAAGTGTTTGCCTTCTTCCACGGAGCTTGTTAACATGCACAGAACTGCTCTCCTCCCGAGCGGCAGTGACAGTACAGCCCTGCCCTGAGACGGCGCCTGGGCGGCAGCCACGTACCCAACCCGGAACATCAGGGCAGGCACAGGCTGGCTATTGTGCCAAGCAGCCATATGCTGTCAAGGAGGGGACCAGCTGGCACCGATTGAGTTTTGCCTTGAGTTCTGGAAGCCCCGTCTCCTCTCCTGTGTGAATCCACATTGCCGTTTGGGTGTTCTGGAATTTGGGGCTGGTGCACATCATCCTCAAGAGTCTGGCAGAATGGAAATCTCTTGAATTCTCTGTGTTCTTTCTGGGAAACTGATTAGAATTTTCTTTCAAATTTTCTTTCTTTTTCCTTTAGACTCTTAATAATATTCCAAAACCAACCAGGAGATGTTAGCTAAGACCAGGATTTAAAAAAAAAATTGCTTTTTGATTGGTCTTTGTTTCCTTTCTTGGGCAAAAGGGAAGGGAGAAGGAATTATAGAGTATTTCATGCTTTTAACATAAATTTTTATTTATTTAACTGCAAATTAGGGAAGTAGGCCTAAGGTTACTCCATAAAGGACATGACTAGTCATTTTAGAGCACATCATCATTAGCATAAAATGGGGTTAAAAAGAGGTCTGAGACTACTCAGTTTATTTTATGGCTCCATGTTTGAGGATGACAGAGGTCTTAGGAATTCATGTCTGAATACATTTAGGAAATATCTTCATCTCAGACTCAAAATATTCTTTACCGTAGGCATGGTTAATACTGTAACTTAAGAAATACTCTATACTCATATCTATAATCTTGAAAGGGGCACACAGATTCATGGACAGACTTGAAGACTGAAATCACCTGTCTTGGACTTAGAAGAGCCTCGACAGTTTGAATTCAGTCTGTAGGAATAGATCAATATCCTTCTTCAGGAGCTGGCAACTGATGATTTTAAGATCATTGTTGGAAGTTCAGGGCAGAAAGCTATTAGGAAATCCTGCTCCTTGGGTAGCTCACCATCCACGCTATGTGAATTGTCCTGACATGAGAAAACAGTGCAGGAGGTCAGGGAACTTTTTGAGAAACTGGCAACCCAACAGACATGCTGACGCCAGCAGGACACCGGTGGGAACTGAAGGTCTTTGCACCAGGAAGAAAACAGGGCTTCTTCCTTGAAGGAGAGGGAGCCCCCCCACTTGGAAGACCCTGGATAGGAACTGGGTAGTGAAGCCTGGGGGAAGGGCTGGGAAATGGGCGAGGTGCTGTGTGCATAAGAGCGGGAGAGGAATCTGGAGCCCTCCAGCTTGAAACAGAAGGGATGTGGCCATAGGAAGGGGGTGGGGAGAATGGCTGAAGTGTCCCCGGAGATGTGACCCTTCTTCTTGTGGAAAACCCCTCCTTGTTTTCAGTGAAATCTCTCAGGAACTGCTTCATGCCAGCAGATTTATTTTGGGAACCAGTGAAAGGGCTGCATTTTACTTTAGGGTTGGTGGAAGAAGGAAACAGGAATGGTGTGCAGATTCAGAAGGTACCAGGACACAAGACCCCTTGGGAGTTAGCAGGATTCTGGGGGAGGTCTTTGGACCTGAGAGACTGCACAATTGCTGGGATCAAGGTAATTTCACCTAGATCTTACAGGGCAAGTAGACCTGCACGTGGCATCTTTCAAATAAGGTCCACATGAATATTTGTTCTTCTTATTTTTTTTTTTTTCCATGATTTTATTTATTTGACGGAGGGAAACACAGCTAGAGTGGGAAAACCAGCAGGGGGAGGAAGAGAGGGAGAAGCAGGCCTCCACCGCCGCCGAACAGGGAGCCCGAGGTGGGGATCGATCTGAGACTCCAGGATCATGACCTGAGCCAAAGGCAGACGCCCAATGACTGAGCCACCCAGGCACCCCTGAATATTTGTTCTTGAAACTCTTGTGCTATCAAACTCACCAGGTAACTCTGTCCCTCCATTCTGTTTTCATGCCCCGACAAATACCTGGCGGGGAAGGGAGGATCCCCAGCAAGCTTTGGAAATTCCGTCTTCCCGGCCAGCCCCGGGGGAAGTGGCGAGCGCCACGGGATGCGGGATGCAGGATGCGGAGCGGAGCTGGTCCCCAACCCCACCCCCGGGGCACGTGGCCCGGCCGGTGGGCAGCGGCGCACGCGGTGGGGGGGGGGGCGGGCGGCGCTGTCAGCGGTGGGCGGTGCCCCACGCGGCGCGCTCTGGGACAGCTGGCGGGCTCAGCGGCAGCGCAGCTAACGGTGACAGGTTCTGCAAATAACAGCTGCGGAGCAATCTTTATGTTTGGACAACGTGGGAAGGGCCATTGTTCACAAATTGGTCTCTTCAACAACACCTGCATGCACAGATAATAATCCATTGTCGGTCTCCGGCTTTCAAAGACAAAAGACAGCCACGGAGGGAGGAGCAAGCAGTTACTGGAGATAGCAGAACAACTTTTGAACCGCGCAAAGTGCAAACGAGGACTTCAGGTTCTGTTCCCGGATCCCCCTGGGACAGTAATTCACTGTGTGTTCTCTTTCATTTGCCGGTGGTGAGCGCCACCTCTTTTATCCTCGTAGGCTATCGCTGCTGCCGCCGAGGCCATCATTTCCTAAGCAGTTGCAAAGCATGCTCCCTTGCAAATCAGCAATCAGTACTGGTGGAGTGGCCTCGGGGTAGGAACGGTCTTTGTGTGTGTGTGTGTGTGTGTGTGTGTGTGTGTGTGTGTGTGTAAATCGAAATGTCTGAGGCGCAGGTGGTTTAAACTCCACCGAGATTTTAGTATTAGCATGTCAAAGCTAAAATGAAACCAAAGCATCTATGCATTGTCTCTTCCCGTGGCTCTAGGAGGGCCCAAGATCTTCCGTTTGAAATTATATGGTGACGCCAGATGCGGCCACCTCTTTGCTAATGCATCCAGCCCTACAATGCTTTGCAGTAAAAGGTTAAGTAGTTTGCTTACTTGCACTGTCTCCTTTGAATCTTGTTGTATTTCCAATACTTTCCATTTTCAGTTTGTTAGGTCTTCGTTGTCTTTTCCCATTTGGGCTTCATAAGGACAGTGTGAAGTCTATAGTGAGGAAAAGCTCCATTTTAACAGAAGAGGAACCAAAGGGACCAAATCTGGTGTTATGTAGAGGATACTATTCGGCACAACTACAGCACACATTTGAGTTATTTGGATCTTTTTTATTCTTTCTTTTTCCTTTATTCAGCAGCTATAACAAGGGCCAAGATTAGGTAATAGGCTAGAGATACAGGAGATATAGTCCCTATCCTCACTGCTCTCTCGCATTGGAGCCACTAGCCACAGATGGCTATTTCAATTTAAATTAACTAAAATCAAATAAAATGTAAAATTCAGCCCCTCACTTGTACCAACCACATTTAAATTGCTCAATGGCCATATATGCCTAGTGGCCACTGTGTCGGATCGTGCAGAAATTTCTATTGGATAGCATTGTGTTTAGAGGCTAACAATCTAGTGACATTTAAGAAAATGTCTCTTCTATTCTGTCCTGTTTGGCTTGTTCTTGAAATTCAGTTGTTTCTTGGTGCCTGTGTGCTTCTTGCTTTCTGAAAGATAGCTTGAGTAATTTTAGTTTCTCAGTAAAGAGGTAAAATATCCATGATGCATTCGTTTTGATGCATGGTTTAGTGAGTTTTCACTAATGTAAACAACAGTGTAGTCACTACCATTATGATGATATAGAACTTGTATAATATCTTTCCAGAATGTTCCCTTGTGCCCCTTCCTAGTAATTCTTCCTCCTAACACGTGTTCTAGGCAAGCACTAGCCTACTTTCTGTCTTTATTTACTAACTCTTAGTTTTAAAATGGAATCCAACAATTTTTAGTCTTTTTTTCTGGCATTTTTCGCTCAGTTTGAAGTTCAATCCATGAGATTTAACCACCTTGCTTCACATATTGGTAGTTAGTTCCTTCTTACTGCTGAGTAGTGTTCTTTTGTCTAGATGAATATTACAGTTTGCTTATCCAGTCACTCACCTATTGAGGGACATTTGAGTTGTTTCCAGTTTTTGCTATTATGAACGTTTGCATACCTGTCTTGGTGAGGACGTGTTTCCACTTCCTAAAAGTGAAACTTCTAGGTCACAAGATAAATATATATTTAACTATTTAGCAAAGTTATAGAATTCAAAGTTAAGATATAAAAATCAATTCTATTTCTGTATGATAGCTATGAATAATTGGAACTGAAAATTCAAAATGTACCTTTGATAATGGCATAAAATATGAAATATGTAGGGTTAAATTGAACAAAATATATGTCTGACCTGAACACTGAAAACTATAAAGTGCTGCTGAAAGTAGTTTTTAAGGACCTAAATAAATGGGAGGTATATACTGTGTTCACGGGTTGGAAACTTGTTCTTGAGATGTTTTTTCTCATGTTGTTTTGTTTTTTAGTAAAAACTGGTAAACCAAAAATAGGAATCCAAAGAATCTACAATAGTCAAAACAGTATTAAAAAGAAGAACAAAGTTGGAAGTTTTATGTGACTCCATTTCCAGAGTTATTTTTCAATGAAATGATAATCAAGATAGCATAGTTCTGGTATAAAGATAGTCTAGGTAGAAGGTACTAGAGAGGGATTACAACAGGTAAAGATTTAGGAAAAGATTTATGGAAAGGGGTCAAATTAGTAGCTTTGGGCTTATAAGGAAGAACTTGTGGGGAAAACAGAAAAATCTAGTGGAGATTTTTATCAATTTGTTTGTTATTTGGTATGCAATGTAATTCTTCCTTGGTGACAACCCTAAATTTTCAATAAACTTCTTAAACTCAGAGGATGCTTCGTTTAAGTAAAATTGTCATAGAAAGTCAACGGAGGGCAGAATCAAGATGGCAGATGCAGATAAAGGAGTGGAGTTGAGGGGCAGGGAATATCGAGAGGACATAGTAATTAAGATCCAGAAATAAGTAGAATATAGTCAGTAAATGCCTGAAGTGGGATCAGACATTTTATAAATGTATGAGGACTTTTGGGTGTCCCAGATTGTGGACGGGGAGTTCAGACCATAGTCAGCCAGATTCTCTGTGGCTAGATAAAGATTTTTCTTATGCGAAGGAGAATTTCTGAATCCAGTGATGGCATATTGCACAACTTCAGAGGGCACTGTTTTCATGTTCTCTGAATTCTCAGTGAAAGCTGGTTCCAGATTTGTGCCACTCAACTCAGCAGCCCTCATTGATTGAGTCTGAAGATGAGCATTTTAAAAAAGGCTATTGGAGTGTGAGGTTTGCAGCATAAGCTCAAAAAATATATATTATCTATTTCATGTTTCTCAGCCATGTCCCTATAATACGCTCCTTACTTTATAAACCTCTCAGACAAAGACCTGTTAGAAAGGACATACAGGGGCGCCTGGGTGGCTTAGTTGGTTAAGCGATTGCCTTTGGCTCAGGTCATGGTCCCGGAGACCCGGGATCGAGCCCCACATTGGGCTCCCCGCTCTGTGGGAAGCCTGCTTCTCCCTCTCTCACTCCCCCTGCTTGTGTTCCCTCTCTGGCTGTGTTTCTCTCTGTCAAATAAATAAAATCTTAAAAAAAAAAAAAGGACATACAGAGGACACAAGCCACATTATCATATGGGACTCCCAAAAGGGCTTCTTTTTTTTTTTTTTTTTATTTAAGCATTCTCTACACCCAGGGTGGGGCTTGAACTCACCACCCTGAGATTAAGAGCTGCAGGTTCCATGGACTGAGCCTGCCAGAGGTCCCAAAAAGAATTTTTTTTAAGGGGGGAGGGGTAAAGGGAGAGGGAGAGAGAGAATCTTTTTTTCCCTCCTTCCCTTTTTCTTGTCACAACATCTTATTCCAGTTTCTTTTTCTTCATCCTTAGTGACCCACATAATATATCCCCAAAGGGAATAAATTTCCAAAAACCTTTAATGAAAGGAACTTTGGTTGCAGTATAAACAAACACATGAAATTACTTTCAGTGTATCAAATATCTCTTGGAGCCATGAAGAAGAATTGAGGGGTTAGGTCAAATTTGAGGATGAGGATGTATATTCTACCTTAAGCTTGAGCTAAGAGAATATCTTCTGGCCCTATAATAAATTATTTCCAACAACATTTAAGAATTTGAGGACGAAATGGACATGTTTTGTTCAAACTGACTAGTTGTAGAAAGTAGAACTGAAGTAATTTCGGCAATACCGAGCTCAGAGGAAAAAGAAGCACCCCAAGGGACGTGTAATGGAGTTGGCATGTATCATTCTCTGCCACTTCAGTGAATCTGTCCTTTTCTTACCAACCCCAAAGTGAAGCTGTTTGACGAGGAGGCAGTAGCCTGCAGAATGTTGGGAATTATGTCATTTTGCTGCACTTTTTTTGGTGCTAATGAGAAACATAGCTTAGCATTGAAGAAGCCTTTTTAAAATTCACAGAAAGCATTTTTGGAAAAATGTAACTTTCACATAGAGAGGAAATTGTAAAAATTAATTCAGTATTTTATGTCATTTATGAGATTTAAAATGAACTCCAATTTTTAAGTAATGTGAATTTTTGAGATTTATTTATTTTTTATTATTTTTTAAAATAAGTTATTGTGTTTTTTCAGTGTGGAGATAGAGAATCTAAAGCAGGCTCCATGCCCAGTGCTGAGCCCCCACACTGAGCTTGATCTCCTGACCCTGAGATCATGACCTGAACTGAAATCAAGAGTCCCACACTTAACTGACTGAACCACCCAGGCACTGCAGGAATTTTTTCTTTATCCCTTCAATCTTCTCTGATTTGGGGAGTCAGAAAAAGGAAGGAAATCTCTTTTTTTTTTTATTGTTACTAAAATTTTTTTTCCAGTGTTTCAAGATTCATTCCCCATTCCCCACACCCAGTGCTCCACGCTTTAGGTGTCCCCAGTACCCACCACCAGGCTCTCCCATCCCTCCACCCCCCTCCCTCCAAGTCCCTCAGTTTCTTTCTGTGTTCAAAGTCTCTGTTGTTTCGTTTCCCTCCCTAGATTACCCTAGTTCCCATTTGCTTTCCTTCTGCCACTGTCCTCCAGTTTGCCCCTCATGCACCGCAAATAAGTGAGACCATGTGATACTTGACTTTCTCTTCTTGGCTTATTTCACTCAGCATAATCTCTTCCAGTCCAGTCCACGTTGCTATAAAAGTTGGATATTCATCCTTTCTGACAGAGGCATAGTATTCCATTGTATATATGTACCACATCTTCTTTATCCATTCATCTGTTGATGGGCACCTTGGCTCTTTCCACAGTTTGGCGATTGTGGCCATTGCTGTGATGAACATTGGGGTGCATATGGCCAGGAAGGAAATCTCTTATTCACACAGCCTAGATTAAACTGTATGCGTAGTTCATGCTACTTAGGTCTCAATTTCATATTTTTTATGAAAATATTTTTAAAATTAATTTATTTATTTATAGATTTATTTATTTGAGAACAAGACAGCAAGCGAGAGAGAGAGAGAGAGAGAGAGAGACTTAATGGAACCCCACATGGGGCTCAATCCCAGGACCCTGAGATTATGACCTGAGCTGAAATCAAGAGTCAGAGGTTTAACCCACTGGGCAACCCGGGCACCCCTCATTTTCATATTTCAGATCATTTACAAAGTCCTTTCTGTTTAGGTATTCCAAATAATTAGGCATGTCCAAAACAGAAAGTAAAGCACTTTTACTCTTTCATATCCAACATCCATTTCCTTTACTTCTGTACCCAGATTTCTCTCTGGGGACTCGTCCTCTCCCTCACTCAGGGTAGGGTTACCTGTTCTCCCAACGCCGGGCATGGCATGCCAGCCCACCGAAGACAACCTGCGGATCACATTCCCTGGCTTTTCTGATAGGTTTTCAGGTGGGGTCCATTAGCTAAGTTGGGTCAATCAGAGTGCAACTCGTAACTGTGGAAAGGCTTCCTTCTAAGCTATGTCTAAAATCGTAAGTGTTGGGAGCCTGGGTGGCTCAGTCGGTTAAGCATCTGCCTTCAACTCAGGTCATGATCCCAGGGTCCTGGGATCGAGTCCCACATCGGGCTCCCTGCTCTGTTTGAGAGCCTGCTTCTCCCTCTCACTCTGCCAGCTGCTCCCCCTGCTTGTGTTCTCTCTCTCTCTGTCAAAAACATAAAAGAATCTTTTAATAAAATAAAATTGGTAGTGTTACCAATAACTCCTTTATCCCCTTTCCATTAGTTAGGTCAGCATCTATATTACCATGAAGTGAAACAACTCTAAATAAAACATTGGATTTATTATGTCATCCTCCAGATTCATCCCAGCTTTCTGTATTTGTTGTCAAAGTGGCATGACTGCGGTTTCCGTCTCAGGATAAGTTAGCTGCGGTAACGAGGACTCCCGGGATGTCAGTCACTGCGTATGATGCCCAGCTGGTATTTGTACCTAGCAGGCTGCCTTTCATGTAGTCCTTCAGAGACCCTGGCTCCTTCAGTCTTGTGGACCCAACCTCCTCCTCATTCATCAGGAGGATGAGGAAGGAGAGTGGAGAAGCATATGTGGGCGGTTTTCATGGACCAGCCCCAGATGAGAATTCTGTTCACAGTCCTCACTCAGAACTCAGTTAGCGGGTCTACCCAACTGCACGGGAGGCCAGGAAATGTGCTCTAGTCATGGCCCCACAAGGACCAGGAAGGTGCCTTCAAGTGCCAGGATTAAAAAGTGTTGTCATTTGTTATTTATTCCTTTCCTTGAATTACTTTGTTCAGCTGGTTGCTAAGTCCTGTTAGTTTTTATTTAGCAGTGTCTCTTTCTTCACTGCCTTCTGCTCTCTTCTCTCTGCCACATCCTTAATCCAGCCCCAAGTGTTGCTCTCTGGTGCTTCAACCCATTCTGCATTCCCCTTCACCAGGCTCCTCAAGGGCAGCTGCTGCCTTCCCCAGCTTTATATTCGCAGTGCATCCAGGCACCTCTGAAGAATCAAGAAATTTCTGCTTTCTGAAAACCTGACAGACTCATCTTCCTTATGTACCAATTTCGGCATGTCATCCCCTTGCTCAGAAATCTTCAGGAGATCTTATAGCTTGTTCTGTCAGCCTTGCATTCATCTGCTTGCCTTCAAGGGTTCAGGCCTTAATTTCTGTCTTCTTCCACAACCTTCTCCTCTGCTCCCCAGGCCTAGTGGGCTCAAGTGGCTTCTGTCTTCTGGGTCCCTGAAGGTATTAGTCTGCCTTTCCTGAAGTGCTCTCCTCTTTTCCTTCTTCCCTCTGACTTTCCAAACACCTTCTTCAAGTTCCGCTCCACCCGGCCTCCCCTACCAAGCTATGCTTCGCTCTCCTGCTCTCCTTGACCTCTCTCAGCTCCGGCGGCCTGTACTGTTGGTAACCAGGGCGCCCCGTGTCCTGGCTGGTCTGAGAGGGCCCTGGATGCACACGTGCTCTGTCCTCTAGTCACACACTTTGGACTCAGATGCTTGGCATGAAAACTAAAGAGATGGAACTGCTCTGAGAGGAGGGAGGGGGCAGAAATAAGCCCATCGCACCACAACATTGGCTCCAGCATCTTCTTGCTGCCCGTTGAAGAATGGAGTTTAAAAACCAGTGATGGTGGGGCGGGGAGGGCGCTGGGGGACTCAGTCATTAGGCGTCTGCCTTCGGCTCAGGTCCTGATCCCAGGGTCTCAGGATCAAGGCCTGCATTAAGTTCCTTGCTCATCGCGAAAACTATTTCTCCCTCTCTCACTCCCCCTGCTTGTGTTCCCTCTCTCACTATGTCTCTTTCTGTCAGATAAATAAATAAAAATTAATAAAAAAACCAAAAAACAAAAACCCAGTGATCGGGACCCCTGGGTGGCTCAGTCGGTTAAGCATATGCCTTTGGCTCAGGTCTTGATCTCAGGGTCCTAGGATTGAACCCCACACTGGGCTCCCTGCTCAGTGGGGAGCCTGCTTCTCTCTCTCCCTCTGCCCTCCCGCCCCTGGCCCGCTTGTGCTCATGCTCAGTCTCTCAAACAAATAAATAAAACATTAATAAAACAAAACTAATGATCAAGTCCAATTCCTTCCTTTTATGGATGAAGAAGGGGAGGCACCTAGAGAGGCAGACTCACTTGAAATCATAGCTGGTTAGTAAGAGAAGTAATCAGAGCTCTCAGCCCCTGGCCTCCAGGGCCTGCCTTCTCTCCCAGCATCTGCCTCCTTACCTGCCAGCTTGCCCTGGTCTCTGGCACAGCTGTGTAGGAGATAATACATTTCACAGGGCAACTCCTGCCTGGTGGACTTCCCCGTGGCTGAGATTTAAATAATAGTAAATGCTCAATTCATGCTTACGCTGACCTGAATTCAGTTTCATATCGGAGAGTTTGAAATCTAGGGAAATGAGTCAGGATCTGTGACTAAAACTGTGAACTAAATGTAAATCTAAATGTAAATATACAGTTAGACAGGATTAGAAGGGAACACAGAGATATGGAGGTAATTTAATTTGATGGCTGGCAGGACTATGGGTGAATTTCTTTTACTTGTGCCTACTCTCAGTTTAACTGAGAACAGGTTTTTCCCTCTATTTCTTCCTATTTTCTTTTTTTTTTTTTTTCTAATTTCAAAGTTTACTGATGCCAATGTTCTATCGCCTTTGAAGTTCCTTCTAATCTTCTCTTTTCCTTCAAAACCACCTCAGGCATTTGAGAGTCTAATTCGTATTAGAAATTTATTATTAGTAATACCAGCAAAATGTAACCTGTAATTACAGATACCACAATTTTAAACATGGTAGAGCATTTGCAAAAGCGAGGACTTCACCTCAAGGATTTTTGTTGTTGTTTGTTTTTTTTTAAAAGATCTTATTTATTTCTTTGACAGAGAGAAACAAAGCCAGAGAGGGAACACAAGCAGGGGGAGCGAGAGAGGGAGAAGCAGGCTTCCTGCCGAGCAAGGAGCCTGATGCAGGGCTCGATCCCTGGACTCCAGGGTCATGACCTGAGCTGAAGGCAGACGCTTAATGACTGAGCCACCCAGGTACCCCTGCCTCAAGGGTTTTAATGTGCATACTCCATGTCGATATGAAGCATGAATAAATTCTTTTAGATAAGATGCCTTTTGGATCTCAAAGGTAGAGGGTTCTTCAGTTATGTTCAATAATATATAAATCAATTTTTCAAAAAGAGACTATCCCCAAAGGACAGAGAACAAAGGCAAGAAAGAGGCTGCTTTAAAGAAAGGCTTTAAAGAGAGGGGGGAAGGCATGGCACACGGCTGAGAGCAAGCCAAGCTAAAGTCATGGGGTATAAAGTTACCAGTATCCCAGAGGTGCCATCCTCTGAAAGAGGATTCCGTGGCCTTTCTTTGCTGGATTTAGGGACAAGGACCAGGAGCTGCGTGTGTGTGAGAGAGATCTGTCTGGTATTTTCATTTCTCAAGTCTTAAGAGCTGGGATGTTTTGAGAAACCATCATTTGCTGAACCTGCCAGATCACAGTGTGGGGCAAAGAGGGGAATAAAACGCTGCTTTCAGGAATTTTAAATCACAAGGAAACTTAAGAGTCAACTGTAAGCATTTCTTATGGGCCTTGCTTAGAATCTTGTTGTGCAGACCTTACTGGGTGGGGGACAAAGCTGCCCACAAGGTCGAGCAGTTTGTGCACTGCACCAAGGCCCAGGCTGCAGCGGTAAATCCAGCCTAGCTTTCTTACTGAACTCCATGCTGGTGCAAGGCTCCTCCTCATTTATCCAGAACTGGCTTGCCAAGGCAGGTGCCCAAAGGGTGTGCTCTTTTTTTTTTTTTTTTTTTAATTAATTTATTTGACAGAGGGAAACATAGCCAGAGAGGGAACACAAGCAGGGGGAGTGAGAGAGGGAGAAGCAGGCTTCCCGCAGAGCAGGGAGCCCGATGTGGGACTCGATCCCGGGTCTCCAGGATCATGCCCTGAGCCGAAGGCAGTCGCTTAACCAACTGAGCCACCCAGGCGCCCCAGGTGTGTTCTTTTCTAATTTGCTTGAAGGCCCTGTGTATGCTCATAGTGGCTTAAAAAAAAGGGACTGGAAAGAGAAGAGTAACGATACAGGAAAGCGATAACATGGAGAATTTAATTGAATTTGGAAAAGAAACATTCAGAAATGGTACAAGATACCATATAATCTATTGTAGCATGACTGCTGGGATTCCAGTTTCATATTTCTTCTCCTCTGCTCCGTACCTTTCATCTTCCCTGACTTCCTTCGATCCTATGGCTTTAATCTCCACCTTGATGCACAAGACTCCCAAATTTCTATCAGCAGCTCTGATCTGTCTCCTTAGCTTCAGGACCATCTGTCCAAAATCCTGTATTGGAAATATACCTGGGTGGCCTTGAGCATCTTAAACATATACTGCCAACACTATTCATTATCTCCCCCGACCCCAAACTTGTTTTACACTCTGGATCTTCCAAACCTGGCTTCTCCTCTATTTCCTCACCAGTGCCTTGGTTCAAGTCTGATCGTTGATAACTGATTTGTCTGCCTCGATTGAAGGTACCCCCCACATTTCTGCCACAGTTATTTTCCTAAATGGAAAACCTTTAATTCTCTCTCATCCTTAACACTCTACTCGTCCTGATTTGAGGTCAGAGGTCCCTGTATGTCTCCGTTCCCACTCTGTATCCCCTTCATATTTTCTGACTCTGACCAGGAGGGTACTGCCCCTCCTTGCACTTCCTCCTTGCCTCCTCCGTGCCTCTGCCCCAGTGGTCTCGTCCTTCACAGTGTTGCTTCTGCTAGGAAGACTTCCCTTACAGACTTACTCTTTCTTTTGTGCTAGGCC